>VWYI01047417.1:240-72376 GCA_013399455.1 Anthoscopus minutus
TGGCTACACAAACCAATAGTTTTCCTTTCCTATTATTTCTTAAATGAAAAGCATTTTTAAGGTTTTAAAAATCTAGGATAAAATTTGCCTAACATAATAAGTTCTTTTAGAAAAGTCACTGTTCTAAATGAAATAAGTGAACATATGTGGGAAACTGAATGTCACAAAACCTTCCAGAGCTTCTGCTGGTATACAGATATGACCAAGCTTGAGTGGTGTGTTTTGTTCATTAAAGCATCTTTCTAATTTAAATTTTTATTCTGATACTTCCTCATGCATTGGTGCAAATAGAAAATATGGTTCAAATTTATAGCTTCAATATGAAGTTACAAGGCAATGCTCCAAAAGCAATTTTCGGAAATAGTTGTATTTTTATGCTACCATTATTGCATATTTCAAAATGAAACTTCAAATATATTTGTCTAGACATGTAATCTTCCTAAACAGAATAAATACAGACTGTACACATACACATTCAAAAACTACTATATTGGAAAAAGATAAGTAAGTTGGCAAAGTCAAGGAATACAAAGTCAGGAAATGTCAGAATTTAGGAACTTATAAGCTCCTATCATTTGAAATTATTTCAAGAGTTCCATATGAGCTGCAATATTGATTTAATAATGTATTCCTACTTCATCTGCTTGCAAGTATATTGCAATTTATTATTTTTATTTTTAAAAATGTGCTCCTGCTTTAAGCATATTTTATACAGTATATATATTAAGGTTTTGTTTGTCTAGAGAATATAAAGTTACTGATAGTTAATATAATCATTGATTGGTATGACAATGTGATCTGTCCTGATATCTGTCTAATTGCACAAGACATCAATTCCCACATCAACTTATTAATTTTGATAAGCTACCAAATCACTATAAAATTTACTATAAACACTTCAGTCTAACTTATTCTTGCATTGTTAGTCTAGTATTCTATATATTGTACTTACTTACTGTTATTGTACCAACTAGCTTCTTCTGAAAATAACTTTTTCTTATTCTTTACTACCACAGAAACAGAATGAGCTATTTTGGTATTGAACCATTATATCAGCTTATTTTCAATTTTAGTGTACCAGAAAAACTACATACCAATTCATTTCATAGGAAAAATAGCATTGAACTTTTTATATTAAACCAAATTTTTCTAATGTCATCAGAACCCCTGATACAACAGGTACCAGAGTGTCTATTGCACTGATACCCTGTTCCACATTTAAGACACAAATCCTACTGTATTGAAAACAAAAGGCTGATCTTGCTTCCAATGAATTCAATAACAAAGCTGTTATAGGCTTAATTAAAAGACCTGGAGTATCCATGGATATAGCTACACAGGAGCACCTTCTACATATCATGGTATGTGCTGTACTACTCAAAATACATGGCAAGAAAAGATACTTTCATGAAAAAATACTGCGCCCAATATCTCATCTTTAAGAAATTACATCCTCAGACAAAAAACTCTTTCATGTCACAACCCAAGTGGACTAATATTCCAAATGTTGCACAATTTCCAGTGAGAGCAATTCCTGACTCCCAGTTTATCTAAGTTGCTACAAACCACACATAGAAAGCTACACATTATACATTCAAAGAGTACCAGGTACGCCTTGTCCTTAGTATATTTAATTAAAGTATCTTTTGTATATGAAATATCTTCTTGATGATGATAGCAACCTTCATTTATACTTGTTTTCACTGCAATTGCTTTCCAGGCCAAATAGAGATTGCTAACTTATACATTAATTACTATAGTTACATAGATGACTGTCCGAGCCATCATGTGCAGTAATCTGCATTCCACACACAATAAAAATTTCACAAAGCTGCTGAACTTAGGCCTTTAATTGTATTTACTAGAGATGTCCAAAATTCTCTAGACTTTCAAAATTTTCACTATTTTTAAAAGTTGACAGAACTGCTTGTTGCTCTGTGTGAGCAGCAGCTGAGAACCAAGTATCATGATTTGGAAATCTTTGAATTTCAGTGGTGAAGTCTAATATCAAGAGAATAAAGCAATTTATTTCAAAACATACATGTTACATGAAGCAACCAATACCAATAGATACATTTTCTATCACTTTCCAGAGGTCACAAAGCATTTAGTTTGAAAGAGATAGTATAAACATATGCCCGTAGCATTATCCTTTCAGGAAAGGATCAAAGCTTTTGAGGTTTTCATTAAGAATTTCCTAGAATCAAAGGTGCCAACTCTATTACTCTACTTCTATAAGGATACCTTACTGATGCACTGAAAGACTGTAAAATATAATAGTAAAGGGCTAGTCATAAAAGAAATTGATGATTATGGATTATACAGTAGTTACATTTTGAAGTTAAATGAAAATTTCAACGTGAAATTATTTTGTTGCACACTGAAGTAGATAAGTGTTGCAAAGCAATCTGCAAAGTTAAAATATCTAATATCTGTGCAGAGGTAATAAAATGATAGGACTGAGAATAGGCAAAAGATTTGAGTCTGTGAGAAAGACATCAGTTCACCCATGTTTTGCAAAACATTTGCTTCAGATCTGTCAGTTTTCTCCCTTTTGCAAATGACTCTAAATTCTGAAGCATGGGCTACACTACATCACATTTCAACAGCAGTCGAGGACAAGTTTCAAATTGCATAACCTCTCTTGTACTGCCAGTGAAGTTACCTAAAGTTAAGGCAGGCTTCCCTTGACTGACCTTAAATAACACATAAAGCTGAAAAACATGGCCTGGATCTCCAAGAGGTGTGCAGACTGCCTGCACCAGTGCTACCTGCCATACACAAAGAGCTTGCACCTCACACTGTAACTTTCTGAAGGCCAAGGAGAGTCTTCTACAAACCCTCTCACTTTAAAAAATCCCAGGAAACAAAAGTGCTGAAAGCACATCACTGGTTCTAGCAGGAAGATGGATGTGGTCTCTGCCAAGCATGTCCTGGTGCAGGGAGAAACTCCTGTTTGTCCTGTGGGACAGTCACAGCTCCCAGTACAGCTCTCTGGGGGATCTGGATATCTTATCAAATTGTTCCAAAGGGCTTCCTCTTTTCATAGACAATGGAAATACCAAGTTCAGAGGCTCTGACTACCCCACTGACATGAGAAACTTGCTATTCAAATGTGTTACTCAAGTAAATTGAGCAAAAATAATCAAATTCTAAACACATAAAAACAATAAACCAGGCAGACTTCAATAGTAACAAAATTTAACATTTCCCATCAAGTAATGAGGTAATAGTAATTTGCGTCAATTTGCAGTGCATCTTTTAAGAAAATTTAAAATCAAGTTCTCTTAAATGTTAATAAAATTCAATATATTCTTAAATATAAAATCTCTGAAAGAAGTAATTGTTTTCTTGTAGATTTATGAAAAATGTATTTATTCACTTATTAAATGTCATGTTTTCAATTGACCTGTAGCATTTAGATTTTTTTACAAAGAGGCTTTTTAGGATATAAAATTTATTTCAGCCTTCTGGACCTGATTGTTCTGCTCTGGACCTGTTGTACCAGCATCTGTAATATGTTCTATCCCATCCAGAATATTTTGAAATCTAACACTTTTCTCCACTCAGTTTCTGGAATAGATTATAGTAACTAAAAAGCATTTGAGATTTTCTTAGTGTTTTCTATTTAAAGAATTAAGTCTTTAAATTTACAACTGGGTCTTGTTTTATATCAACGCAGTAGCTAACCTTTGCCTTTTTTGCATCAGGCAGGTTGGTGAAAGGGAGCCACATGACCAATTTAAGCTCTGGATTTAGGAAATACTTTTTTAGGAAGACCAATTACTGAACCTACCCTTTCTATTAACACCCCCAAAGCCACCTTGTGACATGTAAGGGATTCCTGGTGGGAACAGCTGAGAGGAAGCAAGTACCTGTAAGGATTGAAAAGAGGCTTAGCCAATGTGTCCTTTTAGTCCTCCACTTTCTGAGTGGCCTCCCTTCCAGCTGGGAGAGAGACACAACACTGGGACCAAGCCAAGAGCCAAACCAGCACTGAGTCCTGGGGTCCCTGCGTCTTTTCTGTCGCTGCATCACACTGCACAGGAAAATATCAGACAGCATTCTTTATTCTGGTGGGAGTATTTGAACTACAAAGCTAAATAGTACACTTTAAATTTCCAACTAAATGAAAGAATAGGAATAGTTTTTAAATTTATACTCTCTCTAAGAGGTTAAGGACTAAGAAGGCCCCCTGGAAGAAAAGCTTTGAAGGAAGTGGAGGTAAAAAATAAGTAAATAAAGACCAGTAGAAAGTCTGGTTTTGGATTGAGATGAATAAAACTGAAGCACAGAGTTATGTGCAAACTGATTTAAAGGGTTCAAGTTGGATATAAAAGCAACAAGAAATCTAAGCTTTATCTTGCTCCTGAACTATGAAACCATTTCATTCTCTCATAGTCAAAGATGTAAGACTGCTAGGGGGAAAATAATCCTACTTCAAGAAACACTTACATGAATTGTGTCATGTTATACTTTGCGAGAAGGTGCATATACTTTCTTGTTTGCAACACTTTAATTGTTGTGGTTTCATTCTTTAATTTAAAAAAAATTAAGAAATTAGTGAAATATTTGTAGTGGTGATGAAAGCTAAAGTAGAGAGGGAGAGGACCTTGAGCTAGAGGGGAAGGTAAGGAAAAGTGGGGATTGAAAACATTCCCATTGTCTGGAACCTTAGCAGAATCACTGGGGATTTTTTTCTCTATTTTTATTTTTGCCTCTCCTCCTTTTTCTACTCCTCTCCCCTCTTCCATCCCTCTCCTATTGCTTCCATTTCGTTCATCCTTCTGAGCTGTGCTGATGCCAGGAGAAAGGTCCAGAGCAGGAGGGAAGGTCCAACAAGTCTGAAATAAAAAAAAATTACAAATAAAAGATAAAAAAGATCCAGAAATTCAAATGAACATACCCAACATTTTCAAATATCCTTTCCTCTGTCAATGCAGATCAGCATGACACAGGTCTCTATAGCTGGGTTGATATTGATCTTGAAAGATCTGAGAGTGTAAATAGCCAATCCTATTCTGCTTGTGATGAGTACTTACAACATTCATTAATATTTGTGACCAAGTATCATGGATTTCTGAACCCATTTTTAAATTTCTGAGATGAAATGTCACACTACACATGACATTAACTTGTATATAAAATTTAAAAATAAATAAACTTGGAATCTCAGAAATAGTTTTTCGGTAAACTTAACTGCAATTATTTTACTTGCAATCTTGCCTTTCACAAGTCTGTCTCCATATGTGTGATCCTCAGTCAAGATGCCTAGACTACCTACTCACTCACTCACGGTGGGCAGAGAGAGACCAGAGACACTGAATCTGTGTTTGGCTTACATGCCCTGCTCACTGAGAAAATCAGTTGGGCCTATCTGTGCTCTGACAATCTATGGTCATGAGACCTCTATATTCCCGTGACAACACTGTGCTCCTAACTCTGAGCAGAGACACAAGAGCGAAAAAGGAAATGTTATGGTGCACATATGAAAGCAGGAAAAGAGGCGAAAACTTCATGAGGTCAGCAAAGGATTTTATCCTTGTAAATCTGTTTTATGTGAACATTGCTTAGACAATGCATTTTTGAGGGACAGTACAAAAACCTAGGCTTGAAATATAAATAGAATGTAAAGAACAAAGACCAAGAGGTGGTGAAGTGTATAATGTGACACAGTAGCTGCAACTAACAGTTTATAGTCCCCAGAGAATATTACTGGGCTTATTTGAAGCAGTTATTTCAAAGTGCTGAGAACTCCAACTTTTTAACTTCCCTTCTCAATTCTGACAAGTCCCTAAGATTTCTGAGTCTGTACAAATCATTATATTATAGCTGTTAGAGCTTACAGCTGCAGCTCACTTCATCATGGGAGTAATACTGTGGTATTTGGGCAATTAACTCTCACTACGCTGTTTTGTGCTTACTCCTATAATACCAAATGGTTCATTTCTAATTTGGATTCAGCTTTAGTCTGGTTTCATACTATGCTGTCAGTGAAAAGCATGGCCTATGTGAGCAGTTTAATGATGTCTGCACAGGCACTCAACTAATGCCAGGCCAAGAATAAGACAAAAATCCATGGTGGAAACATGTATACTATTTTCATATATTTCAGTATCTGTAGAAAATCTTACAGAAAGCCTGAACGTCTGTTGAACGAAATAGCAGAATTCATAATATGTGGAAGAGAGGATGATATCACAACATACTGTGTAGCGTCAGGAATAGGCCATGGCTTGGCATCCTGCTACACACAATGACTTGGGACAGATCAGAAGTCAGGCACTGAAGTAAACTGTATTGAAGAGCTGATTTTACAGACATTAACAGTCTTATAAAGTTCCAATCTTTGTTAAAAAATTGCCTTAGACAGGGAAAACTAAAATCTAGCTGGTATTCAAAAGTACAGGTTTTACTGCAGTATTTAAAAACAAGCACATACTTGAAGTTATCAGCAGCCTACTATCAATAGCAAAATATTTCCCTTCCCTTACCTGGATTATCTCAGCTCACAAACCTAAGAAGTCTTTTATAGTTTCAAAATCTAACTTTAGAGACTCCTAGGACTTTCAGATTATCTGCTGCTGCTGTACTAGTGATTGTTTAACTGCAAGTATATACATATATACCATACAATGATTCACATATACAGCACAATTAACTGATTCCATTGCCACCCACATAATTCTTCTGTTTCAGTAATTTTCAAAGTTTTTGAAATGAGGTCCATGATTGTACCCAACAGCTTAAGTCTCTGGGTTTTAGAATAGGAGTCTGTGAAGATAACTCATTGAAGGATCAATTGTTGTTGGATTACATTATAAATAGACAGAAAACTGGGTGAAGCGGTACAAAATAGAAGTGGCTTTGGCCCCATCAGACATCCCTAGGAATTCTATCATAGCCTGAAACTGATTCAAAGTATTTAGAAACACATTTGTATTCCTGTGAAAAGAATTGCTGGAGAAGTTGAAAATAAATTCAAGTTAAAACTTAAAGCCATGAAGATTCTAGTGGCCAAAAAATAACTTTTTAATCAAATATTTCATTGCAGAATTAGGATTTGAAGGAGTGGAGGGTTGGGGAGCATGCATTTCATCTCCTTTAACTTAATCCAACAAAAAGTTAGGAACCTATTTTAAATGGACCATCTAAGTTCTCTCTCATCAGTGCAAAGAGAGGTGTTTTAGGAAGGTTGTTCATCTCAGCTGTCCATAGATGCCTCTGTTGGGATGTAATCTGTAATTCTCTGCAGGAAGAAAATATTTATCTCTGTTGACTACAAAGCCTTGAGCAACTGTGTTAGACTTCAATGACTAACTTTTAGATGGCTAAAATGATGACTAGCTTAGTTCTAAAAACCTATTTTTTAAACAGCAAGGTTAAGTGAGATGAATAGAGCCTTTTGTGTGAACCACTTTATCAAAAATCTACAGGAAAAGAAAATGTTTTGACATGAAATTTTGACTAGCATATGTAGCACTGATTTTAATAGCACCAGGGCCCGATTCTTCACCTTTCTACTTCTACTACACCAACTGGAGCAAGGCATGTGCTGACAAATGGTAATCCCGTATGTTTTTCTCATAAAATAATAAACAATAAAAATAGCATCAATGTCCTGATAAACCTCTCATGTAAATCAAAAGTAGCATAAATGCAGTTTCTCTTTTCATTATTCATAATGTATATTAATTGTCTACAATTTACAAAAGCCCAAGAAGATAGTAACTTCCCCAGAGCTAATCTTGTAACCGTATCATTCCCATGATACAGTTAAAGATGGGAAAGAATTCCCATTTAACCGGAAGTTTTATAGACAGGAGGAAAACTTAATTGCGTCCTTCTTCAGTTTGGGTAAAAGAAAACAAAGAAGTTGTGAATTTATGCAGGATACAGCACATTAGAAAACTGACCTACTGTGCAATATCTCAAATGTTGGGTTTTATCCTGTGAAATCAGTGGCAAATACAAGATGAAAAACGAGTAGCACTGATTGTTTGTGTCTGTGTGGGTTTGTGTGTGTGTGTGTCCTACTTAGAAAGCAGTAGCATTGGTCTCTTTTAAAGGTACCCAAAGAGGAAGTTTTGTTTTAATTATACTTTCCGTGTTTCATAGACACTATATGACAGTTTGTACAGCACATTTTTAAATCTTATATTTCTTCTAATATTTATTGTGTAAGGGATCATTTGATAAAATATTGTAACTAGATAGAATGACTTTTATTTTAGAAACAGTACCTTGCATTACAGATCACGCTCAGAAGCATGTTGCTGCAATTACTAAAAGCACGGTGTTTCATTGTAAAAAGTCAGTAAGTTATTACTGCAACTCCCTGTACCCACAAGAAGAGTTGACAGCATGCAGTAAGCCTAGATTGCAAGCCTGATGTGCAAAAATTCACAAAGGTATCTTCATTGCTTTCATTTGTATTGTTCTAAAAAACAACATGTCTAGGACAGTGCAAATATTTTAGTGCTTTTGCACTCCATTATAACACAAAACAGAAAGAAAACTAGCATTGTCAACACCATGCAAATATAATTCCTTGAGATGGAAACTCCATTTCTTCAGTCAGTCTAAAAGTACTGCATGCAAGGGGTACATGTGCAGTGCCTCCTACAAATCGTAAAGTTACCCTGATTTAACAAGATGTGTCATATCTCTTTGACAATAGATCCTGTTTACCTTCTATGCAAAACTGAGCAGAAATAGAGACAACTTTTTACTGAATGAACTGTGCTAAGGTGATGCTTTCCTACAGAACAAATTTAGCCTCATTTCAGTCAGATTAAGAATCTCATTGATATTTGATTTGTACCAGATATCCCCTTTTTGTTGACCCCAAACACCATAAAGCACATGACTGACTCAAGGGAGGACCTTGAAGAAGGCAACCAACATGACTTAACAGACTGAAATAAAGGCTGTTGGTATGGGGCACAGGGGAAGACAGGGACCTGACTTTCAGCAGGTTATTCAATAATCACCGAGGTCCAAGAGTTATCATTGTATCCTTTATGGTCTCTTGTTCTTTAAATAATAATAGTAATGGCCTGTAGTGTCTTTTATAAGTTATCATCTGTCCAAAGAACTGCAAGCTGTTCTCAGAAGACCATAAAATTAACTATAGAAAGTGTGAGCTGTTTCCAGAGCTCCTCATTGACTTGGCTGCTCAGAGGCTGCACATCAGTTGAGGCAATAATCACTGACATCAGGAGAAGGCCACCTGAGAAGGACCACCGGTGTAAACCAAGTTTGGTTTATCAGACCTTTGGGTATTTTATGAGAAAAACTTGTGAGTGTGCAAAGAAAAAATAAAGAGTCTGGGAGTGTCATTGATATTCCACCACATTCATACCCACTGTCGGTCATCACACATAAAAAATCCATCTCTGCTTCTTCAAACGTCTGCCAGTCAAGGCAGAATAGAAATTATTCTGCTTACCACCATAACAATGAAAGAACTGCATCAGAGAAAAAAAAAACTCTGTTCCTGAAATGGAAATGCAACTGCATGATGGTTGAGCCCCCACATCTTGGCAAGCCAGCCAGGACACAAGGAGCCAGGAGACACACAGCAATGTACCAGAGAGGGAAATTATTTACTCTTTAGCTTTTGTCAAGAGGCAGCAGATAATATAGGTCTGTATAAACCCAAAACCAAGAAAGTTAAATTCTTAGATACTAAACAAAAGTTTTAGTTAAGCTCCAAACAATAATCAACGTAAGATTTTTGTTAATTCTCTATCACATTAAAACATCTTTAAAAATCTCTCTATGATTCTATTTATCCACATATCTATGTTTTTATTCCAGAATACCACAATGATAAAAACATGTTAATTTTATTCATACGAAGCAACTTGAAATTTTCTCAGTAATTTGAAGGTGTACTTGATTATTTTTTTAATTGTTGGCAGATGATTCATTGAGATGAACAATCACTCTTCATTGTGCAAAAATAAACTTTCTCAGAAAATACTGCTAAAGCTGCAGTATAAATGCTTTTGAAAGATTAAGTACATTATAGAGATTAGAGTGTAATTTTGAAATAGAAAAAAAAACAAGGGGAAAAAGTTAGAAATTTTTTCTAATGCGTGTATGTGCAAAATAATAATCTTCAAGCCATTTTACTTCCGTAATTGTTTAAAGATCATAAAATAAGGCTGGTACCTTCACAAAGGTCAAAATGTTGCATTTTAATCTTCATACCACTTAAAAGCATCATTTTGTTTTCTTCTGTCAGTCTGGATCTGAGTTTAAGGGAGCTACAAGCTGGATAACTATGCAGACAGTGTCACAGATTGTCTAATTTTTCATCAAGAAATTCTTAACTTTAGCCTTCTGATTCAGATATTCTGTAAGTACTTTTTAAAAGTACAGGATTTGGCTTCAGAAATTGACAGAGCACTACATCCTCCAAGACCAAAGGAAGTTAAAACATGCATCTGAGGGCAGACCTATCAGTCTCTGTAATCCTACACTTTAAATGCTATTAAGCTTTTTTATCTTTTTATCTTTTAAAACCCAAAATGCAGGGAAGGAAGAAAATAGTAAAAAATACACTATAAGAGAAAAAAACTGCCATAGAACAATGCTTTAGAAGACTAGGGAGTTAAGATATAAGCAACCTGCAAAGACTCTAACAAGGTAAATTGTAGCAAATTTACACATTTATTCCTAATAAAAGATAGGCTGTGATATAGCATCGCCTTAAACCTGTTCTCTTTCCTGGTATGAATACAAAATACTAAGACAATATGTAGAAAACTCTTGAGAGTTTAAAAACAAGAGTGTTGCAGAAGAAATTCCCCAGTTCTTTCCTGTTGCACTATAACCAAAGAAATTCCAGTTGGTTAGGCAGATTGAAGGGAAGATCCACATGGTGCAAAAACCATTTCACCAGAAGGCATATCTGTGTGTGTGGCTTCAGGTAGAAATATTTGAGCTGATGTGAGACCCAGAAATCAGACTGCCATATTTTCAGCTGAAAGCAGAACATACCACTTTGGGCAGAAGAGGATTGGAATGCAGCTTCCCTGTTTTTGCTGCAGCACGATTTTGGGCAGTCTTAACATCCCCTCCCAACATCAGCCACACTTTTGGGAACATCTCCAAGTTAAGCCCAGAAATTGTGAGGGAAAAGGAGCTGTAATTGCTCTCTAAAAAATATACTATTCTCTGAAGAGCAAAGACAGGGAGAAGGAGCCTTACTGTTTAAGGTCAGCAGTGGCATAAAAAATATAGGAGAATAAACTGTCTGAAAATAAATTTAGCACATATTTCTAAAACCATGAAAAGTGAGGCTCTGCCCTGCCTTCAAGAGGTGCAGTGAGAATGATACCCCAGCTAAATTTAAACCAGAGCTCTTTGAATCTGAACAAAATAAGAAGACCAGGCTAGTACCACAGCAAACAGACTTCATGACTCCGCAGGCCACTCTAGTTCAATCTTCCATGTTGAAAAATGTAAGAAGATATTCTTCTTTTGCCAGTTTAGACCACTACAGCAGCTAAAGCCATGTATTCATGAGTCAGCACATTGAGTACTAGACAGTTTTGCATTTCTGTACACCTCTTCTTTTTCATTAGTAAACACTTATAATAGTTATGGAGGAAGAAAAGAAAAACTGCTTTCCAAAGATTTCAGTTTACAACCTTTTATAAAGGTTTCTTAAATTCCTATGCTGTCCTGAATACTAAACAGATATAAAGAAAAATAGAAGATGTCATTTCAGTCTGGACACTCATCACTTTCAGGAGCTAGAGCAGTATGACTATATCTCATACTATACAAGGAATGTAATGATATCATCACTTGTAGAAATAAAGCTGCAATTTGTAGGCAAAATTTTTATTAATCTCAAAAGCACAAAAGGACAACTGTGTTTGACACTATCTATGGCTTTCTAAAATATCTTTGAACATTAGTCATAGCATAACTGTAGAAGCACCAAGCCAAAACCAATTCCACCAACCCAAATCCTCCTCTGCCCACATACTGTACAGAGGTAGAAGGATCCTCTTTCAAAATTGGCTCCTTTATTCCTATTTTCAGGTCCCGAGGCTATTTGATATATATGAACTCCTGCAATCTCAGAATGCTGCAAATTATTATACATACATTAATTACCATACTACTCAGACAACAGGTGCTTTGTGGATGAAATCTGGGTGCTTAATAGAAAGTTTTAGGAATGCACTTTCTCAGACTTCAAGATAAGACTAGGTGAGCAGGATTAGCTCTTCAGTCAGCAACTATCTGTACAAAATTACTCACACAACACACCTGCAATATTAAAAGAAAGGACAAAAGGATCATTCTGGAAACTGCTAGCCTAGTTACTTTATTTCAGTACTTTAGCAGTATCAAAATGTTTTGCTTTCTGGGGGTTTCACACAATTTAAAGAAAATGCTTCATTTAAACACAAAGAGGAATGGAAATAAATAGTGGGGTGGAGAATAAAGTTTCAATCTCTCTTGTTTTTTTTTAATGGCTTGCAAATTAAATCATGAAAAAATAAGCAGGCTGATTATTTTTAAAACGTGGAGTAATGACCCAACAGATAATGACTACTTTAGAAAAGCCATCATAATCTATGATGCAAATATCTCAACTGATTTTTAGACACATGAATTATTGACCCTGTTGTGCTGCCAAAAGTATTTTAACATGTCAGAGCAGAAGCCATGCAAAAATATGTGGGAAATATTTTTATTACAATTAAACTGGAAAAACACCAGTGTAAATACATAATAGTTATATTTCTACAAATATAAATGAATCTACTTATTTTTCAACATGACTAATTGCATTATATATACACCCTTCTTACACTTTTTACTTTGAAGGAAGTTGATACATTGCAAGATTTTAAACATAACCATTAGAAGCCTCAAATTTCCAAATGCATTTGTAATTCTATGAATTATATTTGATTACATGACAGTGATAAAAGAAATATATTCCCTGTAACTTCCTTTAGTTTCCACATCTGAATACACATCATATCCTTATAGTCAGTTATAGATCCTTTAATGTTCTTTATATAAGATACAGTAAGCAATTCAATCACAACAAAGTAAACAACAGAAAACACTGCAGAACAATCAGCACTTGAACTTTAGCATAATATTACACCATATTTCTTTCTGGAGGAAAAAAAAAAGCATAAAAAAACAAACCCCCAACCAACCCACACTGTCATCTGGAAAAATCTTCCAAATTGTGTTTTACAGAACTAATATCCTGTCGGTACATCAGGGGCAGCTTCGGGTAAGCATTTAAGTGCTCTCAGTGAGAAGTAACAGTTTCTCCTCCAATCCTGAACTCTCAGTAACCATCACAGAAAGTAACAGTTTCCCATTCCCTGTCAGCCAGTGGCACTATTAATCATCAAAACAAAATGAAACACCTTCAAGCAAATATCAGCTTCTGATTAATCTCCATCCCAATGACTTAGAGTCATGAGGCAACCGGCTGCCTTGTTTACACCTTTTTAATAAGAGCAGCAGAAGTTGTATATAAGGGTTTTCTGCCCTTAGGGTTACAAAATATGCCTCATATGGCAGCGAGCCAGCTCTCCGGGGGAGCCTCCTTTGCTGTTTCACAGCAATTTTATGACGGATAAATTTAAACAGACACACACAAACACACGAGTCACCACAATACAGGGCCAGAGCTATTGTTTTTGTCTAAAGTCCTGTGAGCGTCTGTACTCCTAATGAGGATCTCAAGGCTCCATCCAGTTTCGGTTTGGGCTTTACTTTTGGTTGTTTTGTTTGTTTTGTTTTGGTTTTTTTCTAAACGCAAGGAGGAGAGGAAAGGTGTCTGATTTTTTTTTTTTCCTCAGCTGCCTTCCTCTCTATACAGCACAGCACAGCACAGCACAGCACATAAAACACCTCTCCAGCTTTAACCGACCTAGGATCAATTAGTGCAACATTTTGCACACATCCAAGCAATCACAAGGCAGAGATATTTAGTCTAGTCCCCATGTGTATTACACAGACACCTTCAGAAAGGGGTGGAAGAAGATTTCTTTGGGGAAAAAAAAAATCTCACAATGTAATTTACACAGTGTGGAAACGCCTACAAGGAGACGAAGTACCTGCACTGGGGAGATGTTCAGTTGTTCACTTCATCTTCCGTTGACAAGGAAACCAAACCGCACTTCATTCTCCAGGAAAACCTTCCACTGCCATCATTTGAAAATGTATTTATTTGTATATATGTATATATCTATCATCAGCATCATCATGATAACAATAACCATCATAAAACACTGCTGGCAAAAGAATAAAAAGTGAAGGTGCAAAATGTGCAAAAGTAAGAATCATTTCTTTGGCTTTCTGTTTTGCTTTGTTATCTTTAGAGAGGAAAAAAAAAAGTACTTAAAAATGATGACTGCAACATGCTGCAAGAAAAGTTTCACATTATAAACAGGCATCAAAAACTGAAGAAGAGGAAAAACAAAAAAACCCTGCTGATTTCACTGTTAAAAAAAAAAGGAAAAAGGAAAAAAAAAAANGGCCGCGCGGGCGGGTGCGGAGGGGAGGCGCGTCCTGCGCGGCAGCGCAACTTGCTCGCCGGCGCTGCGCGAAGTTACCGCCTGACACCGCCCGCCTGTTGCCCTCCGGCCGCGGTGCCGCTCGCCCCCCGGAGTGGGGTCGGCGGCGGGCGGANACAAAATTAACATCTTGCTCTGTGGCTTCCACCAGTATTGCAAGATTACAAACTCTGTGTAAACACTGCTGTAAAATGCATTTGCAATTCCCATCTCTTTATGGAAAAAAAAAGCCCTTAAAAAACACCCAAAAATAAAAATAAAACAACACCAGAAAAAAAATCCTCTGCAAAAAGAGTTAGACACATGCCTTTTCTCTTATCCTTTAAAAATAAGCATCATATTTCACATCGTTTTTCTGTGCCACAACAAAACCAGTTGCATATATAGATATATAGCTACTAAATGTATCTCAGTTGTTGCTGGACTGGCAAGTCTGTGTTATTAATATTATCGTTTTTCATTCCCAGTGACTCCCGGCCCCAGCAGCACCTTTTGCTCACAGTTTAGTAACCATCGCATGCTAGGAAAAAAACTTGTCATCAGCAAAAGATCAAATCCATTTAAACAATAATCAAAGAGGAAGAAAAAAAAAGAAAAAAAAAAGAAACAAAAAAACAAAAACAAAAAACAAAAGGAAGAAAAAAAAAACAGGACAAAAAAAGGAGGACAAGAATGTCAGCAGAAAGGTACTCACCGAGCGGGAGTAAAAGGGAGGAATAAAAATGAGTTACTATAAAATACAGTATGGCGGTGGAAGAAGGAATGAGGCGCTTTTTTTTTCTCTCCTCTCTAGTCTCTGCCTCCGGCAACCGCCACGTGATCCGGAGCCGGGCGGACTCGCAGCCGGGAGGGCGCAGCGGCGGCGCCGGGCGCGGACCCAGCCCGAGCCCAGCCCGCTCCGCTCCGCGCCCACCGCAGCCGCTCGGCTNGCGGAGCGGAGCGCCAGGGTTTGCCCGGGTGAGGGGTGAGGTGCCCCCGGCGGCGGCACCGGTGCGGCATCGGACTCCGAGGCGTGTGCGCCCGGGTTACCCCTCCCGGTTACCGATCCGGCGGGGGATGGGGGACTGCTCCGGGGTACCGCGTGTGCGCGCACGGCAGGGGTAGCCCGCCGCCCGGCTCTCCGTCTGCGCGGGATGCCAGCCCCGATTCCTCTGTGTGTGCGCGGGTGCCCCTCCCGCAGCTTCGGCTCAGCGTGGGTGCGCGGAGTACCCCGGCAGGCAGAAAAGGCAGCCAGGGCATCCCCTGTTGTCACGCCGGCTCCGGAGCACCGCTGCTACCGGTGCAGCGGGCGGGCGGGGGGGTTCCTCTGTGCCACTCCTGCTCCGGTGTGCGCGCAGCTCGGGGTGCCTCCGTGCCGAGCACCGGGGCTGCCGTCACTGTGCGCCCAGTCCTGTCTGGGCAGCGCTGCTCCGGCTTCCTCCGGAGAGCGCTTCCTATGTGCAGCGGGGAAGAGAACAGGTACCATGGGTCCCATGCCTTACTGCTTCTTTTTCCGGGCCTCTGCCCAGCTGCACTGCCTCTCCCTTACCCCGTCCTTCCAGCGGCAGGGCTGATTCTATCACAAAGTTACTGGCCGAGTTGGGAATTAAGTGTTCTGGGCGGGGGCCATTCATCGCTGGGTCCGCTCCCGAGAGCAGCCCCCAGGCGCAGGGCAGTGGGCTCCGGGGGTGACCCTGGCTGTGCAGTCTCCCGCGGCACCTCGGCCCGCAGCTGCCCGCAGTGCTGGAAGTGTTCAGGGTCGAGCCCCTCCGCACTCAGGTGGGGCCCTGAAGCAGCTCCGTGGCTGGCTGGATGGCAGCTCTCTCTCCCTTTTCTTTAACATTCTCGTCACTGGAGGAGACTGTGTGCTACTGTTGCTGAGAGTTCCCTCAAGACGCTTGCTTTTCCCTTTTTAGCTCTCCTCGCTTGTCTCCTTATTAACAAACGCAGCAGTCGCAGGAAGCGGCTGCTGGGGCTGAGAGCAGCTTTGCTCCTGCTCCAGCTGAAGCAAAACCTGCTCAGCATTGCCAGGCCAGAACACGCCGCCTCGGCTGTGTACTCTCTTCACTGGCCCCCAAAATGTTCACAGCTAGCAGTCACCCTCAAACCTACTTATTTACTGCTTCAGCAGTAGAAGGAAGAGCCACAAGAGATAAATTAATAGAGGAATAGAAGTGTGCATCTGTAAACTAGGCACTGTGATGGAGCAGTCCAGCCAGTATTTTCCAATACTACTCGACTCACTCCTCCCCCTTCTTTTCTTCTTCAGGCACCTTGGTTTTTTTTTTGTTGTTGTTGTTTTTTTAAAAACTGTCTCTTTTCATCCAGGTCAGGAGGCAGGAGATACTGTCAGGTTATTACTCTACAAAAATTACTCTGAAGAGTTAGAGGATGCCCTGCTATATAAAAGACTGGTGAGGGCACCAGCCTGCTTTCTTCACATCCTCACACAAAGATTTTTCCCTTGCTCTGACCATTTCTTTCTTTCTTTCTTTCCTGTCCTATATCTCTTCCCCAGTGTTTCCAGAAAATGAAAAGAAACGCTCCCTTTCTTCTTTGCTCTCAACTTCTTTTATGAATTATAAAAAGAACACTGGCCAAAGTTTAAAAATATATATAACCAATTATGGTTTCTTGCTTGCTTTTTATTCTGGCACTGGGCTTGTTTTGTCACTTCATAATTTTCTCTCCCTGCTATGTTTGGCTCCCAGGAGTAGAGCTGTACATCTGAGAAGGTTTAAAACAAACAAGAAAGAAAACTGAAGGAAGTCCTTAAAGATTAAAAAAAAAATGCAAGAAATTGGAACTTTTAGTATGAAACCTAACCAACTTAACTGTACTAAGTTGCATATGCATGTGACAATAAACTCAATCATATTGTCATGATAGTATCACAAATAATCATGTCTTGAGAGTTCAAGGTGTGGGAGCTGTATTTCCGTAGGTGATGCACTTCAATTTTGCATGGCTCTAGGTACTGCATGTATAAATACACTTGAATTCCCAAGGCTTTTTTTAATGATATTTAACATCAAAACATATTTGTAGAATCAAGGCCTAAATAACAATCAAATTTTGTTGTTACTTTTCAGTTTCCATTACTGTTTACATACTTTTGAGCACATATACCTTCCTGGAACAACAACAAAAGTTAAAGGATGGTGTTTTAATAATCCAAAGTTGTATTATAGATCTGACTTGTAGTTTATTTTTGATACATATAGAGGGTCAGAATGGACCATATATTTTATGTATTATTTGTTCAGTATATTCCAAGAACTAGAAAAAAGGTAAACATGCAAATATGTATGTTCTTCTCAATGTGTATGTATTGACTGGTTATTCTCTAAGTGAATTAAAAAGTCATTATGATACACTTGGCAAATTGGATGTAAATACAGAAAGGTGCCAGGGGTAGCTTCCAGACCAAGTCTAGAACAGTGCTGAGGGTAAATGAATTACTTCCTCCTGTAGCTAGCATTGTAAATATTGTGAAAATTAACTGGTTCATAAGAACTTAGCCTTAGCTTTACCTATGGAATCACCAAAGTGTGCTTCTATCACTTTTCCCTTTACAATCCGTTAAGATGAAGTAAGCACTAGAGGGTAAGAGGTACAAGAGGTTTGGCAGGAGTACATTTGGAATAGGTAACAATCAAGAAAGAGCTTGGAATAATGCTGTTTCCACAGAATCCCAGGAAACATGTATTCATTAGTGTCGGCTTTCTATTTTCTGGCTACTCCTGCTGGAAGTTTCCTCTAAGAGCAGTTGAACACTCGATCCTAGACTAAAATGAGGGAAAGTTCATCACATTTCTTGGTCATGAACAGTGCTCAACAAAGAATGCAGTTCAAAAAGAAGGAAAAGTAGAATCACTTAGATAATTTTGAGAGCAATCCAATGCATGCAAATAAGGTGTCTGCTGGCATTTTTTACACTTTTTCTTCTGCAGAACAGCAACTGAGTGTCACTGCAACATGATTAAGAGTTATCCTCAAAAGTAGCAAAGATTTCTGGGCAGAAAATGTATGAACCAGCACTTCTATGCTTCTGCTAAGCTACTAGCATAGAGTTGTTTCCTAAGGTTCCCAAAATATTGTACTACACAGCCAGGGCTCTGCAACTTATGCCGGGCTTGCTGGTCTTTAGTCATGCCATGCAAACCCAGTATTTCATATCCCTTTCCTGTACCTTTGCACTACCACTCCCTTCCACCCTTCCACCTCCCCAAGAAGCAGAAATAAATATATTCTGAGATTACCTAATTGCCTATAATCGCTTTTTCTTTTTTGCATTAAACTTCTGTGCTTCTCAGCATAGTTCTGCTGTTGTATATATGCGTTGCTTAGAAAATTTTCTTCCTTTTCTACTGGAGCTAGTATTGGAGAAACACACTGTTATTTCTTTTTATATCACCTTCAGTGCACTTACACTTTCCTAAAATAAAGAAGCTTCTCTTTGCAGGTAGTAAGCAAATTGTTGGAGTCCAGCACTAAGGTACTGGCTTTGCAGAGATCCATCACTATGATTCAGCAGTCTGAAAGCCTGAGTTCAAGTTATTGGTGTCTTCTACTGCACTTGCAGAAGTCAGCTAAAACAATACCAGATGAAAAAATAGCACCAGTAATAATAAAAAATAATGACAAAAAAAAAGGTCCTTTTTTGAAGATACAGCTGCCTGAGCCTGATTTAATGGCTAATTTGTATGTAATCCCTTTGAGACCATTCAGTATAATTATAGGTTTCTAAGGTTGTGGTGAGTGTTTTTGTTTGTTTGTTTGTTTATACATGTTGTTTATGTCTATCATGAAAACAGTAAAGGGAAAATTAGTTGACTGGCAATAACTGCTAAATGAAATAATTACTTGAAGTTAGCCGAATATTACATTTTTAAACTATTAAGGAAAAAAACCTACATTTCACAAACTTTCAAATTACTAGAGATTTAGCTATCATCATTTAAATCCATTTATGTGTTGGCTTTATTTTGATTAAATTGCTATACCTTAGACAATATCAAGTTGAATTACTTCACATTTTTAAAGTACACTACAGTTCCTGTGATAAATATGAGATGATACTTTAGGAAGAAGTTTAATTCATCTGTTTTTCACTGCATGCTATCATTGTTTTTCTGGGGTTTTTTTCTACAGATGTATTGTTAATTTTAATAAAACTCTGTACCTGTTCTCCTTCTGCCTCTCTTACAGTTCTTTTAAGACACTATATTTATCTATACAATGAAGGTAACTCAATTCTTCTTTTACCACCTTTTCATCTGAAATTTCCGTGTCTGAGCAGAATGAGGGTTATTGAGTTCAGTAATAAATGACAGAAGGAAAGCAACTCTGTTTAAAGGAGAACCGATAAAGTACCTGAATGACATGCCCACTATGTAGGGAAATGGAATGAAAAATAGGGAACACTTTCAAGGAGCCCTTTTTACCTGCTTTTGTCAGCTGAGAAAGCTTTTCAAGAGGGAGGAGTTTTTAACTACTGGATGCTTTGTTCTGAGTAAAGTTCATTCTTTCAGTCCATATATACTGTGGTTTTTGAAACAATCCTGATCTGAGGACAGAGCAAACCACAAGCCTTGTGTCCTTAAGCTACTGTTTTCACATGCTATTTTACATATATAAACGAAAAGTGACATCTGCGTTAAAAATCACCATGAATCTCATGTAGCTCAAACATCATTCCTAATTTCAAAATGGTTGCCGTTTGCTCTTTTAATATGTTCTTTTAAGAGCAACATTTATAAAAGGAATGTCTTTATTTGTGAGTTTTGGAATAAGGAAGTCTGAGAACAGTGCAAGATAAGGCAGCTTATGACCAAATTCACAGGTTTGCACCATCTGTTCTTGTTCATTCATTGTCTATATGACAACATTTCAATCTTTCCATTGAGTGAGACATTAAAACATACTTTTTGGGGGATTGTGGTTTTGTTTTGAGTTTATTTCTTTTTTTAACATGTAGGTATTGTTTGTTTGTTTGCTTTGTGTTGTTTTGGCCAGAATTAAATAATAGCTGATGGCTGGCACTTATGGTTGAGCTTGATGGCACTGAAAGCTAAGAGCTCATTTGTAGGGTTAATCAGACAGACCACTGGAAAATGTGCCCTTGCCTGAACAGCAAGTGACTCAAGAAGAATAGAATATGTGGTACAGAAGATTGAAAAGTAAGAGAAAAAAAGAATATCACAAATTTCTGGCAATTTGAGAAATGGAGTTGGAGGCATTTTTAAAAATTAATCTAAACTGAGAGACCTGTCCTCAGTAGAAGCAATGGGAGAGAGGAGCTTTGCTGTTAATCAGATCCCATGTGTTCAAACTGGGCATGTATGAACAAACATGTATTAACCTTTTAAAATTTAGTTTAAGTGATTCAGCAACCATAATGTAGTTTTTATGTGAATCAGAACTCAGTTTACTACCCAAGCGTTCATCTCCCTAAACTTAACAACAATCCTTGGCCTTCTTGGCTTCAGCTGCTTCAGTATTTAGAAATGTGAATGAGACATGAGCTACACACAATGTCCTTCTTCACTACAGGGCATTGTTTTGCATTCTGAGTATCATTTGTGTGCATTGCAAAAGGCAAGGATAGATGAGGAAACAAGTGCATGACTATACAGCTGGGCTTTATCATAATGGTTGTTCACTAAGAGGTGGATTAAGTTTGCATACACAATTTTACTTCTAGGATTTTCCTGAAGAAAAGAAATTGTGATTGGTATTCAACTGTTCATAAACAATTCTTAGCATGCAGGAAACACATATATATCCTTATCTGCATATAGAAACACCTGCATCACATATCCTATTTCTTTATTTGACCCTGCATTCTAGTTATGAACAAGAGCTAATTTTAGCTGGTTAACGAGATCTGACATGATTGCAGTCCATAGCAGTATGGCTAGAGGCTAGAGGATTTTTGTGTATGTTGTTATAGTCATGTGTTGTCCTGGAGAGGATTTGAAACATTATATAAGAGTGTTAAGAATTCAGTGTCAGGCTCCAGGCAAAATACAGGTAAAAAAACCTTAAAAATAAAACTATATACATTTGAAATTATTCTTTTTTTAATAGAAATACAATTTGTAGTAGAGCATGTCTGACTCTAACCTCTGCCATCCCATCTGCCCTTCATAAATGCAGAGAATTTCTAGATAAGAGAAGACTTACTCTATAATTACATCAGGTAACTTCAGGCCAGTCATTTCGAAAAAAAATATATTTGCATTCTGAATAGCATTTATTACTTTATCCTCTCCTATTTTTATCCTTCCTTACACAAGCTTTTTTTCTCAATCACAGTTTATTTTCTCCATCTCCTACTTGTCAAGTTTTATATTCTAGGACAGCATCCCATTGCTCTCCTTTGAGGTAAATCACCTTGTGAGACCACCTTGATAGATTTCCTGTTTTCCACCTTTCTTAATGCAGCTGCACTAAGATTGTTGGGGTTTTGTGTCTGGCTCTCTCAGAGAGCTGAATCTCTGCACTGGTGCAGCTCTCTGAGCACTTTGCATCTTGTAAATGACTCAGGCAGCACACTCCCCTCCCTCTAGCTAACAGGGAGAAAGCCTGGAAGACTGTTCTTGGGAATGATTCTCCTGGCTTATATCACAAATTACTTCCATTACAGGATAACGCCCAAAGGCACAATGAAGCCTGAAATACAGTCATCAGGAAACATAAAAATGCAATTGCTCTTAACAGAAATTATGTAACTAGAACTATGTACAGCTCTAAAGCTAAATGTCTTTGAAGTGTATGTTTCCAAATTTTAAGTTTTTAAAAATTTTTTTTGGTAGTTGACAGTAACTCTCAGTTATTGTGTTGGATAAGAATTGAGTATTTTACAAGCAAATGGTGACAAGATGTACAAAGCCATCCAAATAAATCCCATTATTTTCTTTGAGCTTGAAGTAGCAGTTTGAGCATGAATAAATCTTGGAAAAAATCAAGATTCTTCAAATCTGATAGCTTCTTTAGATGGGTAATTGTGACAAAGACCACAGATACTCAATTCAATCTATGTCCTGCTTGCCAACTATTGCCCAAACACGATCTCCCTCAAAAGAATGAGGTCTGAAAATTTTCAGTATGTGTTCCAGTTAATTTTTTTTTAAAAATAGTAAACAAATTACAAATTGTCCAAGAAAACATTGTTTATGTAAGAATCTGGTATAGTGTGATCTTCAGAAACTCCAAGTTATCACAAAATTTTCTTATAGATTCCCAAATCTTCTGACAGTCAAGTCCGTGCTGCTCAAGAGCATCAACAATCTAGGTATCAAGAAAGCTTCTGTTTTTTTGTGAAAATACACCTTTCTCTGAAAGAGGGACAAGTTTGTGCTCTCTCTGTAATGGGTAAATTTGCTATCGTAGCAACAGTCAAAGAAACAAGCACTTCATTGCTGATTGTATTTGAGAATGCTTACTTTGACATATGCAGTGTTTCCATGCTAGACAATAAAATTTCTTATGCAAGCCATATCATAATTGTTAAAAAAGACATCCTAGAGTAGCCCACACTTGCCTTAAAACTTCACTTTTCCCCATCAACACAGTAACTTTAATATCTCCTTCATTTTTTTCCCACTGGTTAAGCCATTTTCCCAGTTTCACACATCAAATGAAAACATTTTGAACTGTATGAGCTTAATGCAAATTCCAGAAATATGTTAAATAGAATGCCTAATCACACCAAATAAGTAATTACAAAATAAGAGAATCAAGTATTCAAGAGAATGCTGCCTGCTAGTAAATTTTGAAGGCCATATTTTACTAATCTAATTGGGAAATGCCTTGCAACTTAATTAGAATATTCTAGATAATTTTCAGTTATTTTAGAATACAGAACAGAAGATGATTGCAAAGGGAGTAATGCCACAGGTTATTTCTAGAGGAGACACCATTTTGCACTAGTACTTTGTTTAAGACAAATTCCTCTTTCTGTGACTTTTGCAACTCTCAGCATGGAACATTTTTTCTCAGCAGCAGCCTTTCTCAAGTACAGAGGAATGGTTATCAGAAAATTTTTGATTTTTTCATTAGGAGAACTTTTTCTTCATTTCTGAAAGGTATGCATGAGAAATACAACTAAAAGCACTAACCTTGGAGAAAACAAGTATTGATAGCTGTATTTTTAGAGGTTTTTAGGAGGAACAATTACCAATTTTCCAAGATATAATTTTGGGTATTTACAGGAATGCTAGCTCTTAGCTAACATCTGGAAAGTAACCTGCAGTGCAACTGGTAGGAATAATAATTTAGCACTACCAGGATGAACCAGTACCAAGAAATTGGTAATTAGGTGATATTAGCTATCAAGAGAGGCAAAAGTAAATAAACAACCCAGTAATAATTTCTTCTAAACTTTCTCAAACTTGCCTAATATTTTTTCCCTTCTGTATTCCACAACATGACTGCAAGTTGAAATGAAATGCATTTCTATTCATATATTCCTCTCATCTACAGCCTATCTTAACTGTTCAAAAAGGAAGTATATATTCTTGGTTATAGTGATGCTGATAGAGAGTTGCATTACAGCTCAGAGAGAATAATATAAACCCAGGAGAAGCCAGTGGGGTTTGGCGACCATTTTTATGATTGAGAATGAGAGGGAGGAGAAAAGGAGGCAATAATGAAAGAATGAACCTGTCTGCAAAAGTTAATATTATTGATAATGTAAGCAATCTGCTGGAAACACTAATTGTTGATGGTTTCTAGAATAATAATTAGAATGTAATCATTCATACATATAATTTATGACAATAAATAAATAAATATCTGCCCAGTAAATGTGATGTTCATTTATCACAAGAAAATAATATTTTCACCCTCTGTCTAAACATAATCATCTTCATGTAAAAAGCATATTCTTTGATTAATATCTGATATTAAAATATTTCAATAATAAAAATCCTGAATCAATATGAAAGATTAACTTTTCATATAAGTAGCACATACATTTTTACACGTCCATTTTCTTTTTCATAATGTACATGCACATAATACCCACAGAGAAGCATAACATACCATTGAAATAATTTAAGTCTGTAGGAAACCTCAGTTCTTAAAAATAACAGGAATCTCTGTATTGCAAGCATTCATTTAAGTGGTCTTTTTACAAGTAGAGCATTGATTTGAAGTGAATGCTTTTGCAAGCAAACATTACTTATATTATTAAAAATTTGCAGGAAACGTTTCCAGCTCAGTGGAGATCCCTTTTGGCTCCCTACTGCTGCAAGCTCTATGAGGAATTCTTACAATATGGGTTGTCATTAGCCTTTTAAAGCTGAAAATGCTCCTGTAGCTTCCTCAATATGTAAGAAAAGATCCCTGCTTAAAAAGTGTATGGAGGTTCAGGAGAAAATAATAATGGAGTAGATAGATGAAGAAATGAGCAAAAGCTTTATCATGATACATTTAGCTTATTTGTCCCTTTTAAATTCAGTTTTGTTTCAAGAAGTGTGAGACTGGGAGTTAAACAATTAGGCTACCAGGCATCCTACTCTGACTGCAGCCTAGAAAGGGTAACCCACCATACACTCACAGATATTCATCTCTGCATCCCACTCTTTCTCCTGCTAGAGGTTCCTCACCTTCAGTGACATAGGTGGATATGCAGTTGACATAGTTTTGTCAAAATGATTGAATTATTTTTTTCTTTTTAAATCCACAAATGTTTATGCAGGTGAGGGTCACTAAATGTGATTTATGCACGGCATTATGCTAGGGAAGCTGAAGTCATGATATCAGCTGGAAAGGTTTAGTTGTGACAAGTAATCACCTTGTAAGTGGCAGGCTTCTCATTGTGTAGGCAGATCAGAATTTAAGCTCATGTTGTTTAAAGAAAAAAGACCCCAAACCAAACCATAATGGTAGCTATTAACTCAAGAAATTCTAATGAAAATTGGAGAAGGTTGAGGAAGAGCCTTGAATTTGGATAATAAGCCAGCAAATAACTTGTAGAGTGGTTTAGAAGATAAGTAAAGTGTATTTTATTCACATCTCTTTGAACATTTTTGAGAGAGAGAGGAAATAAGCCAGGTGATAGAAGTTAGGAAGAAGCTGCAGGATATATAGGTGAAATCTGTAAGAATTGGAGGAAAAAAGATAGAGAATTAAAGCCAACAGGAAGTCATGAATGCAAATATGGAAGAAGCACTTGAGGAAGTAAAAGGAGGAAAAAAAATAGTATTGGATTTGACATTGCTTGAAGTAGAAGAGAAATATTTTAGGTCAGGCCATAGACATTTCTAGTCAAGAGAGGATGGAAAGGAATTTTTGAATTTAAAATTGCAGAAATGTAAAAAGAGTTTGTAATCACAAAAGCTAGTTGAAAGTTTTAAGATAAGCAAGGATGTGCAGGATATTGACCTGATAATAAAAATGAAGTGTGCCCTACAGCAGTAATATTCCTCTTGATAATTTCCCAGAGATTGCCTGTTGGCATTTTTGGAAAGATAAAGTAGAAAGTTATGGGTTGTGAGGTATTCATCTGTGTCTGCTGAGATTTTATATGGTCTCAGAGCATGCATAGTGCTTAATAGACTTGGTCAGGAGACAGGACAGTTTGCTACAGGAGAGGACTAAGGAACACAAGTTACCTCAGTAATGTCTGTGCTGTGAAGCTGTGTCACTGAATTGGCAAATGGAAGAGTAAAAGGAATTTCATTGTATTTGATTTATGAATTAGTAACTCCTTACCATGGCAGCCGAATCCCTTAAAATATTTAGATCTGCTTTTGTAATCTGTTCAAAGCCTGAAGCTCTCTATTGTGTCCCCTTTTCCAAAGACAAGGAGCAATCATAAAGTATGTCTCAGGAGTATCTATAATTCCCAGAGTCTGAGCCTGCATAAATGAGAGCACAAAAGCTTTCTTCAGTCTCATAGAATCCTGCCTGAATCAGTTGGCTGAATAAAAAAAAAAAGTGCATGGAAAAAGTAACACTTTTGAACTGTCTTTTCAGCAAGGCTTGGATTCTGGCTCATACATTTTTTGACTTCACAAGTAATTTTTGCTATTTATGCATAGATGAATACATCTTTACAGGGAAATAGAATTTTACAATGCACGTGTTTGCAGTGCATGTCCTGGATGTGTGAAAAAAAATTTGGTAACATTTTGTTATTGTGTAACTCTAAGATTGTCTACCGTAAATAGTGCTGTTTAATCTTCATTGCACAAAGAAGCATGCAACACATTTCTGTAACCTCTCAATGCATTGTAGCAAATGTTAGAGGCACTGGAAGATTATTAGATCATTAGAACAGCATGGAGCTGATGTTCAGGTTCTTCTCTCTGTTTCCACATACCAAATTTCCTTACTCAAATGAGCCATAATCTCTTCTGTAAGACACATACACTCTGGTTGCAACAAATGTATGCAAGGTATCTTCAGTTTCTTCTACTCAGACTAGCACAGATTTGTCCCAATGGATATACTTTCCTCTTTGGGTTTTTGCTAAGTGGAGTGGAGTCACATGTGCTAATATACACTAACAGAAAACAGTGGATAAATAGCCCAGGAAAATGTTTAGTTCCTCGGGGATAATCAAAGGACCTTGGGACTAGAAGCCTTTTTTGTTTGTAAATAGTACTCTTCAATAGCTGCATATGAGATTTACAGATAATATGGTGATTTTTCTCAGGGACAGGAAGAGTGTTTTCTAATTTTGAAATATTGAAAGTATTTCTATAAAGTCTTTATCTGTAAATAGATCCTCTGAAACAGGTAATAATACAATAATGCAAAATACCCTAATGTTCCTTGCTTTGTCATGAACACTGTCTAGGGACTTTCAAGGATTATAGAAAATACAGCCTCTAGTTAAGATTGTGAATAGATAAATACACTATGCACAGAACTTAAAAACACTAAACACATACAGAAAGTATCAATAGTGTGCCTTAAAGCATTTTCTGCACTGACAATGCACTAGTTTCTCTTTATGGGTATTTGTGTTAGAGAAAGCTGGAGACGAAGGGAATTTGAGAAAAGCCAGGACAAATCCCATGTCTTCCATCCAGAAACAGGCTGTGACAAAAAAAGCAGCACTCTACTGTGTATTCACCTTCCTTGAAAAGCAGAGGAAGTAAAAGGTTATGAACTCTTGGCTGCCTGAGAAACCCCACTGTGACACATTTGCTGTTCTGGCAAAAGAAGGTAAAACTGCATTTGTGATATAGTCAGTGTCTTTAAAGACAGATGTCCTTGGAATGCCAGTGTTATTAATGGGAAAGCACACCCTGGTAAACCTTGTACATCTGCAAGGGTGTATAAAGAGAATAGATTCCTCAACCAGGCTTGGAGTTCTTACTGAAATCTTGCTAGGGCTTTTTTTTGGTTGTTAGCTGGCTGGTTTTTTGTACACCTGTGTAGTTCATCAATTGTGTATAGAACTACAGTAAAGTTTTTCTTTACATCTAATCAGTGGTAGGGGTGCTGTCTGCCTTTGGAAGCCTTGCCTGCATGTACTAGTGTTACAGGCTTGCTTTTTTGAGAATTTATTCAGATGAGCCAACATTATGACAGTTTCTACAGAAAGGAAGAGAGGAAGGTGTCACATCTGACTCCTCACTCAACCAAAGGTGCTGTCAGAGCGGGGAATTTAATCTTTGAGATTATTGCTGAAACTCAGAGCTCTAGGGTCAGGAGTTATGCTTCATATAAGTAAAGTTATGTAATGATTTGAAAGCTCAGTGGTGAAAACTAAAAAGACTTCATATAAGCACAGCTTTTAAAAATGTAAGTCATTTTTATAAATGCACAATAACATATATGAAGTACAGTTGCTGATTGAATGGGTATATTTTCCTGATGATAAGAACTGGTAAGTCAGTTAAATGCATTTGACTGATATATAAAACTTTTGAAAGATGTTATTCATGAGGCAACTGCCTAGGCTCTATGTGCTTGTGACAAAAAGGCATGATCAAAGACAGCTTAGATACATATAGATCAATGCCTAAATTCCCAGCTACAGTGAACAGTCTCTGAGAAACTGAGCACTGTTGAGGAAAACAAATGAATTCAAGATTATTTATGTACATTTGAGTTTCTAAAATTTTAATGAAAGATTTTTTTAATTATTATTATTCCTTTATTCTTTAATTTTTTTAGGAGTTTTAATACACATTTTTTCTTCTCTTTCTTGGAAAAGAAGAAACAGCTTATGCTCTTTGATTGTCAAACTTTTTAAGATGGAATGTCAAAATTGGATAGTTTCTCTAAATGTGTTTATCAGGTCTTCACAGATGCTTTTTTCAGGCAGCATGTAGTGTGAAAATAAAGCTGGATGTTAAAAAGTGTCATTAAACCTCTGCTTCTTGTGGCATGGTTTCAGATAGCTGGAAATTTGTTGCTGGAATTTTGTTGTGATGTCCTAAATCATTGATGAATGACATATGGACTCATACATCTGAAGTGGAATGTTTTGAAAAATAAAATTTCATAAAAATACTAAACTATGTGAATAAATAATTTTAATTGCTTATCAGTATATTTAATTTTATGAAACTTTACAACTATTGATCAGGTCTTAAATCCAAGAAATAAAGATTTATTTTGTTCATTGTTATTCCACACGGTCACTTGCTTCTTTATACCAGCTTTTTGATACCTCTTGTTTTAGCTGTCTGTATGAGATAGTGACTGATCCATAAAATGGTCCTCGAGTATAAACTTCATCTTTGTTTTGTTTTATCATAGAACGATAGGATGGTTTGGGTTGGAAGGGATCTTAAAGGTCATCCACTTCCAAATGTCCTGCCATGGACAGGTACCTTCCCCTAGACCAGGTTGCTCAAAGCCCCATCCAGCCTGACCTTGGACACTTCCAGGGAGGAGACATGCACAATTGCTCTGGACAATCTGTTCCTAGGCCTCACAGCAGAGATTTTTTAATAATATCTAATCTAAACCTACTCTCTTTCAGTCTGAAAACATTCCCCCCTGTCCTGTCACTACATGCCCTTTTAAAAAGTCGCTATCCAGGTTTCTTGTAGACTCCCTTCACATACTGTGAGGCTTCAATAAAGTCTCCCTGGAGCCTTCTCTTCTCCAGAATCCTCAGTCCTAACTCTCTCAGTCTTTCTTCATGTGAGAGGTGCTCCATGCCTCTAATCATCTTCATGGCTAACCTCTGGACCTGCTATAGCAGATCCATATCTTTCCCATGCTGAGGGCTACAGAGATGGACACAATACTCCAGGTGTGGTCTCATGATAATAAAATCTTTCTACAAAAAGTGATCTTGAATATTTCTCTATACTGCAATTTGATAAATAGCACAGAAACATCTTTCCATGATAACTGAAATTGTATTTGGTCCTGTGTAACACAAAGTGGTTACCTGTGTGGATTCATTACAATTTTTTCTAGTGTTATACTGAACTTTTAAATCAATGGAAATTATTTATTGTCTTCTATAACTGAGTTCACTTTCACAAATTATTAGTTTCTAACGCAAAACTAATTCTTACATCATGTCATTGATAGCATCATTTTTGTATTCAGGAGAAGAAATTATTAGGAGAGAAGAAGGTGAATCACAAGGTTTCGATTGAGTGGAAAACATTTCCTTTGTTTTCCGTTCCTTTTTTTTTTAAATGTGTGGGGCTGATGTGTCTCATTAAAGCTACACCAACATATTTTAAAATTTTATATATTAGGATTCCGACATGCATGGTTATGTGCTTGAATAGGATTTTAGGATTTAGTTATGCAGTTATTTCTTTAATAACACATTTCAGTCTTCTACAAAAGATCTGAATTACAACAGAATAAACCTAACTTGAGTGAGGAAGATTTATTGAATCACTCATTATCTTATAATGGTACCTTTTGTTAGTTTATGTAAGGTAAAGGTAAACATTAATGTTATGTTAATGTTTATAAAATCACACAGATAGTGATCAAAAATAGTTAAGGTTTTGTCTTTAGTTGTTGGAGTCAGATTTAGGTTCTTTACATTCTTCTTTACTGTGATAGATTGTCGAGTTCATCAATACTCAGACACTAGAGGAGTGAAAGAGAATAGATTAAAACAGAACATGTTGCTGGAGCATTAAAAAAAGGGACTTGGAGAGGATCCTTTAGAAGTGGGGTCTTTTTTTGAGCTGGAACTTAAACACCAGTGCTCACATTGCTGAAGGCAAGACAGGATTTAATATAGCCCTCTTAAGTATTTTCCTAGAACAAAGTATCTTTAAATAGCTATCATTAAAAATCACCCCTTATTACATATTATTTCTGCATGAAACTGCTCTTAGTATAAAGTGATTTAGAAAAATAATATTTTTCAAATGCTATGGCTTACTAGAGACTGCAGAGAACATGTTTGACAGGAATGAGAAAACTATAGATCAGATGGTGATGATAATAGCAGATTTTTTAAAAAACAGAACCAAATTTACATGGTGCTCTTAATGATGTGAATTTGACAGTATTTCCATAGTCAATGATACATCTAGAAAGGAAAGACCCATCATATAAAATGTAATTAACAAGGTAATTCTTTTGGACAGGAATAACTTATGGAATAATACTTGAAAAACTTTTTCTCTTTTATACCCTCTCATTCTGTTGGGAAAAAGTCCACACTTCTTACTTTCCAGCTAGCCAGTCCCTGCTAAATGCCTGTAAAGGAGTGTCAGTGTTCATGCTTTTCTGAAAGAGACTTGATCTCCTTATTCCTGACAGATCTTGACACGTTCCTGCTTTGACTTCTAAATGTAAATAGATTTTGACAGTTAAAAGTGGGAAAGAAAATAAGATTTTAGAAGGTATTTTTTAAGCAAAACAAGCAGAAATAAAGTTCATTCACGTAACAGATACCATATAAATATTTAATCCCTCACTTTTGTATTTTACTCCATGTTGAATCCTGACCATAACAGAGCAGTAATGCAACAAGGCAAAAAGATTTGTGATGAACATTCATTTTGAAGGGAGAAGGTGAAACTGTTTTGAATTATTAAGAAGGAAAGAATGATCAAATACAGTTTTTCTAAGGAACCCCTATCATTTTTGTTCTACTTTCAGAGTCAGAGGCTCATTTTATTTCATCATGAATAGTTTGCATTTATAAAGTTCCTACCACTGTAGTATGTGAAGCCATGAAACCAGCAAATGGATAAAAATTGTGAAAGACTCAAGCAAATCAAAGAGTTTAAGTTACATGACTCATACACTCAAACTCAGGAGATTGTCTTTCAGGGTATTACATTATAAAGCTACTAAATTATTATGGGATTTCTCTTTATTTCTGAGTGTCACCTGCGTGTGCTGGGGGTGTTTGAAGGCATAGAGGAGAATTTGGATAAAGACATTTGGTGGTTTTACACTTGCTATAGACACTGTCCTGGTCTGCTGGCTTTTGGGAGGTCTCTGTCTTCTGCCTTCCCCACCTCCATTTTCTTCATCTCTGTGGCACAAGTCCTCTCACAATCCTCTCCTCCGACAACTCACTGTTCAGTGCCTCACGTCAGCACAGTTTTGCCAACTTCACCAGTTGTGCCCACCACACAGAGTCAGACACAGGCAAAACACTGATCAAAACACTGATGACCTAATTCCTCTCTATGGGATAAATGGAGGATGATGTTCACTGGGTTGTGTGAGGATAGGAAAATAATTCTGGTTTTGTGCTTCAGTTTTGACTGGGAGGTGAATGTTCTGCTGACAGACTATCACTGAAGAAAAATAAAAAGATTTGTATGCTCAGTCATAGCTCACAAAGCTTCACCAAGCCCTCACCATTCAGAGAAATATGATACAATATGAAGATATTTTATGATGTTGTGCTATTGGGTATCAGCGTCTTAGAAGATTCAAACAAAAACATCTAGAACTGCTAATAAAAATGATTATGAATCCCTGTAGTTCTTCATTTGGCCTTGAAAACAATATGGGAACGTTTATGGCATTGATTCCCAAAACTAAATCATCTCAGGTACTGGCTATGGTTTCACCTTGCTCATTGTAGAAGGGGATACTCAGTGACCACTGAACAGCAACTTCTCCAGTGCAGCTACAAGTCAGTGCAATGTTATTCTTTTTTATTTATTCAGTTCCATAAAGAAAATATGGAATGTAGAAAAATAAGTAATTTAAATGAAATTAAGAAATGGAATATATCTTGACCTCCCTTAAACTGTTTGTTTTTTTTCTTTTTCAAGCAGTCTTTCCAATATCTCTTAAATTAATTTGATTAAAAAAATTGAGTCAGAGGGAGTAACTGCATAAAAATTATAGAGCAAAGTTGAACCTTTGGTGCAAGGATGCATTTTGTATAAACGGCAATTGCAAATGCAAAATAAACAATGAAATTATTTTGACATAAAAAGTCCAAGTTAAACAGGTGTTGGTATATAATCAGGAAATGTGAGAGGAAAAAAAGCTGAAAATAAATTTCAACATGCCTAATGAAGCAAAGAGGCTTAGAAGAAATCTCCCCCAACTAACTCACAAAGAACAAAGAAAACAATTGTTTTTTCCAGGTATGTCAGCTGGTTTTGGTTCATGTTAATTATCTTGTTTTTCAAATGCAAGGATTAACAGTTGTATTTTTCTAAAGTTCTGACAGATTTCATTATATTTTGGTCCTCCTCGGTGTACAAAGCTGGAATAATCTCTCCACGTACATTCCTTCCTCACACTCTTGATAAATATATTTATTTTTGTGGTTTCCAATTTGAACTCTGGGAAGGGAATTAAGAGTGTGACTGGAAGGGCATCCTTATGTGCTGCAGTTCCTACCGTTGCATTTGTGGTTTATTTATTGCAGGTATTGGCAGCACAGGGAGATGCTGGAATACTACAAAAAGCTCCTGTCCCGAAGAACAAAATTTAATTTGAGGCATTACATCAAAATTAAATTCAAAATTCTTAGTTTAGGGAAAGTTGTCCTCAGAAATCGCTTTCCTACATTCAGCAGGATTCCAATCACAGAATATCTTTCTCCTATAATTAATTTAATCTCTCTGGATAATCTGTGACAGGTACACTCAGGCTTCTCCACCAGAATCATATTTCCTTGCATACAAGGAACAGTTCATAACAAATGGAAAAGTGAGAAATTCTTGAATTAAACATTTCAGAACACTTGATCAGGGTCTTTTAAAGATAGCATGAATAGACATGTTAAGAAATCATTCTCTAGAAAAGATTAGGAAATTTCAGTTCACTGCTTGTAATGGAAATGGAAACTGGAAAATGCAGGCTGGAAAATCATTCTTAAAATCAATTTTTGCTAAAACACTAAAGTGTTTAGCTCGTTCTATCTGAAATCTTCACATTTAGGAGGTAACTTGTATTTATATATATATTATATATAATGTTTACATTAGTTTTTCTTCAAGCCTACATTAATGATTTACAAGTTTCGTCACTAAATAAAAACACTTCAGACAACGTGTGTACCAAAATACATTTCTTCCTGTGACTTCCCATAGGAGTCCTTGCTAATTTTTTGTTGGTAACTTGTATGTTGGTATTAACAAGTTTAAAAACACTATTATTCTAAAGAAAATTTTTATACAAGTCTGTATGGTTTTGTGGGCAACAAATGATGAAGACAATAAAAAGTTGAGTACAGAATTCTGAATTAACTTTGATTAAAAATAAACCTAGAACATCAAAGCATTAAATTCTTATTCCACTATTTTCAGGTTGAAAATACAACTTCACAAAGTCTTTGATGTCATGATTTTCCCATTTCATTCATCTGACAGATTTTTTTTTTCTTTTTTTCAGTTACAGTTTGTTTTTCTGAAATTTTTTTTACCCTTAATTCCCAGACTTCACTTTAAGTACAAAAATTTTAGGTCATTTAGAATGACCATTCTGCAACAGATCAAAAGTCTGTCTAGGGTTGGATTATTTCTGAAAGTTGTCAAAGGCAAGTGTAAAGGTGAGAGTGTCAGAAAGTAAGACTGGACAGAAATATATGATGCTTTCTCTGATGACACCATTCTAACCTCCAAGCACTTTCATCTCAAGAACTACCAGAGTTAAATATACTTTTTGTCCCTTTATTAGCCCTCATACATGATAAAGCCAGGCCTTGCCTTGAGCTTATGAAACACTTACTATCCTTTGGTAAAGCATTTCATACCTCAGCTACCTCTTGCACATAGAACCACATCCTGGTTTTGTTTTTTTTTAAATTTATTTAGCATTCTAATAATGTCATCTACTCTCCCTTGTAACAGAGTCTTCAGATACCAGATGGTGCCTGGGATTTTTGGCAAGAATTACCTCCAAATGTTACATTTCAAATTAAACTGGTGTTGACCAGGGTGCCAATAAGTACCATGGAAGTCTGCAGTTTACTTCAACCTGCATTTCACAAAACTACTTACAGGGAGATGTTTGGTAGCAGTTGTTTTGGCTCCAGGAACTACCTGACAACATCCCAAGAATTCCATGAGTAGTTTAATCTAGTCTGGCATTTTTACCTGTAAATTTATTCTTACTTCCTCCCTTCATACAAAGCTGTGCGTGTATATTGGAGGGCTCCACTGGTGAAATCTCTAGGTCTTTTCTTGCCTCCTTTGCCAGACTTCATATGTATACTTCTAATGCTTTGTTCCTCTCATCTGTTTCATCTTGTTATAAGGTCTGGAAAACATTATTTAGTTTAGTCCATACCATTTCTGGCTCTATTCTGGACTACCATAGAGTAATTTTTACTATAAGACTCTGAGTGTCTTTCAAAATTGATAATGTCATCATAACAAGTCTTTGAACATATCTCTCTCAATTTAATAAAATTTAGCAGTATTTGTGGAGTCCTCTGATTTGTTCTGAACCTACTCCTTAACTAGGAAGACAAATCTGCTGTAAATTAATTTTTTTTTCTCTATGTCTTTGGTAAGTATGTGAGAAGAAATTGTCTTTGAAAGATGGGAAAAGTCATATTCATTTTCTTATTTGGTTATCTTTTGTTTTAAGAGTAAAAATTGAATTGTTTGTTTTATAATACATGATTACTTGTTAACTATATCGAGAGATTAAAGCCTAAAGCTTGAGATAAGAGCTTTTGCTTATTATGTACAAATCAACAACAAATAATTTAATCAAATGAAACAAGACCAAGAAAATAAGGCCCTTGCAAAGGACTGGAAGCAAAACAAGCCTTATTTCCTCCAAAACCAGCTTTTAGGTTATGTGGAAGTTATTCTTTCCTTATTTTAAATATGAAACCTGAGGGTTACTAATATGTGAATCAAAATTCAAGAACTAAAGCTAACCCTTTTTTTTTTTTCTGACTTGGGGATATTTTCAAGATTTGTGTCAAGGAGATTACCTCAGACTATCTGAATGGATTTAATTTATTTAGCTGGTTAGTTTTGGTAAACCACATTAATCTGATCTGCTGCAGTAGAAAGGCAATGTCCAGGCCGAGCACTGGTACAGCTCCTAACAATACCCCAGGAGATTTTTCTGTTTTCCCCAGACTGCTGGGAAATGCTGACTCATTCAGGGCAAGCCACTTCTCTAGGTATCTCAAGTTTCTCCACCTACAAGATAGGGCTAATAATATCAGAAGTAAATTTAATACTAAATTTACCAAAAATACACAGATTCAGAGTACTCAAACTACTCAGAAACATTGGTAGAAACCAGCTGAGTCAGTTAAAAAAATAATAAAAATTAAAATGATATATTATAAAAAAATAAGTCACTACTTTATTGCAGTCTAAAATAAAGAGGGAACAGGATGCCAACATTTATTATGAAAGTGCAATTTTCAGTTTGACAAAAAGATTAATTATATGTGCTGTGCTTTGTTTTCCTGTTTGGGAACACTCACCTGCTCATCCCTTGATTTTTGGTTCAGCATGAAAAAAAAAATCTAATTTTTTAGAACTTAAGTAGAACAAAGCATTAAGGGCTTTGAGAATTCCTAGGATGCTTCATAGTCAACTTTCTCTTTCAAAGCCTATCATAAAGGATACTATGACATCAAGATTTCACAAAGTGCTTCTTCTTTCAAAAAATCCATGACTAAAAATGGGAAATATTTTTAATGTATCAGTGAGAGATCTGTACTTAATTTCACAAAATATTTCTTTCTTTAATATGACATTTTTTTCTATTTCCCATTTGAAATATTTTATAATTGACACATTAATGTCTTCGAACAAATCTCCTGAAATTCAGAGAAAAAAAATATATATCTCCTAATGACAATAAGCACTTCCTGAGACAATGGAACACTTATCCATATCTTTTGCAAAATATCTGAAGATTCATATCTTCCTAATTGAGTAAGTTAAGGAGAGACACTAAACATTTAAATATATAAATCATCTCTTTTCTGCAAAGCAGAAAGTTTACCTGTGGCTAAATTAATCACATAATTAGCAAAGTTAAGCAATTTTTTTTGTTTGTTTTAATTAAAATTCTAATGGTCTGTAATAGGGGAGACTGAGATTTTCATGGTAATGTGTTGTGCCAGCTTTTAAAAACTCAGCAGGGAGACCAAATCCCCTTAACCCTCCCCATTCTTGACAGCTGAGATAAAAATACTAATAGAGGTTGTAAACTGAGTCACAATTTACTGAAGACCTTGCAGTAAATACGACCATAAAAGCAAAAAGATTACACAAAAGAGGGAATGGTTTAACCAACAAGGGCACGGTGCCACTGTGCCACCCCAGAGGAACTGGGCAATTCTGGTTAAAAAGGAAGTTGCCAAAGCCCTGGGCTGGAGCACAGCTGTGGCAGAGTCCCAGGGAGGCTTTCTCTCTGCTGTGGCAGCAGTGCTGGCAGTGGTGGCAGTGGTGGCAGGCTGTGTCTCCCCAAGGTGGCCCAGGTATCTCTCCTGAGAGCTGGGCAAGAGAAGAGAGCCCCTCCCTTTCCAGCCATGGCTTTTTAGAGGGTACAAAACCACTCCCTTCCACAACTTGGGCAAGGAAAAATGTTCTGATTCTGGTGTCTTGGGTTTTCCTGCCAGAAACGGTTCCCTTCAAGCTCACAATGGTGTGAATGGTGTGGAAAAAACAGCACTACAACTCTACCTCTTATTCCTGTATCTAACACATATATCTCTTTGTATGTGTAACTAGACAATAGTAAATTTGTCAATGTGTATAAATGCAAAAATATTACAGTACTTTATTACAATCTCAGACAATATTTGAAACTTCTGTCTCAGTTAAATGGCAGTAATGACTTTATGTGACTTTAGTTGATGGATATTAACAGGAAACAAGTGGAAACTAGTCATAGGTCGTGCATTTATTACATGAATGGCAATTCATATTTGCTGTAAATATGGAGGTATTTACACTTAATATTTAGCAATCTGATGCTTATCAAACAAATTTTGACTATTTTTATTAATCACTGAAAGTTAATATATTTTATAAAAATTGTGAAGACAAATGTTGTTCTTTACTGTGTTTTTCAAAATATTTTCTTAATCATCAGACTTGGCCCCAAGTTCTCAGGCATCAAAATTTTCATCAGCCCTACCTGGAATCAGTTCTTTCTTTGAATACAGTTAAACTTCTAAACTGTGATAGGTAATACAAAAGAGTACGTAACTTTACTGTTCAGTTTGAGGTTGGTTTCAGATTAGAAGCTGTAGTAAGTCCACAATATCTCAAAAATCAGTAACTTTTTTTTTTATCTCTGCAGCTTAGTATTTGTGCTCCCTTAGAGACTATTGGTAGAGTTTGGAGGAAAGCCCAGGCAATAAGGTAGATGGATTATTCTAACTTTTCAGGTGTGTATGCTAAACTTAAGTTCTTAAGAGCCAAAGTGGAAATAAGCATAATTTGTCAGACTTATTTTGAAGGTCATTCAAAAAATTTATCAATGGTGCGTAAAGCTTTAGTGACTCTTCAGACAGATTTTTCTTAACTATAGGAGGACTCTGTGCTGACTGGCTCAGAAAGGAATATCCTTATATTATCAAGGGAATTCCTGTTAGTCTGAGAAATAAGAAAAATAGGATTTTACTGGGAGGTCAGCACTTACATATTATTCTTCAGCTGCTCTATTACTGTTCCTCTCAATATGTGCCCACAATTCTAAGTTAACTAGAATGGCTAAAGTCTGTAGTTCTAAAATTGTTCTCTGCTATCATAAAAAAATTATTTCATTTTATTTTTCAATGTTTTTTTCCACCTGTGTGGAAAAAAACTGTGTTTCTTGCTCACTTGATCATCCATGGTTCAATTCTTGCATCATAGATGATGTAACTCATTTCTGTTTCATGCAGAAACTGATGATAATTATAAAATACACTCAGTATAGCTACAGTGAATGTGTTTTACACCTGTGATATTGTCTTTGTAGGTATCTCACAGCACTATTTTTCTTTGTTATCTGACACTGAAGAGCCCATAAATTTACATTATATGAATTTATCATTGTAGTTAAAAATTGATATTCTATCTATTTAAAGTGAGAACACTCTAAAAGAGTTCATGAAACAACGATAGGCTTTTATTGATTCATCACCCTTCTTTGATGGAGTTCACTTCCACCCTTCAAAAACCCCCTGTGCAATGTTATCAATTGATTTGTAATGATTATTCAGAGCTACTACTACCTTGTAAATATTAAGCAATGCGATAAATGAACTTAAGTCCTGAAGAAAAGTAGAAAAGACCCGCTGCTGTCACATAAAAAATATCTTTATGATTCCAGCTTCACTGACAACATTTAATAGAAAGAAAAGAAGCATATTAAATTGTGCAAGTAGGAAAACAAAGTAACAGAAGTCTATGAGAAATCATGATTCTACAAGGAAATTGATATTTACAAGAACATTTTATTTTGTGTAAGAAATACTTTCCATGCTGGTAAAAAGAAATAACTGAACATGTTCAAAGAATTTTGAAATTAAGCTATGAGATAAAAAGCGGTTGAACAGTTCAAAGATTCCTAATGGGTAATACATAGTTCTAGAACAATAACAACTCCATACTGACTAAAAGCTATTATCAACAGATATGGCAAATCTACTGCTGACAAAGTGCAGATACTGTATAAAAGTCATGTCACTCTAGGAGTTCCATCTGCATAAAATATAACAGGATTTCTGGGGTTTCCTTCATGCAGTATTATTTCTTACCTAATTCATTTTTATCCCTTCAGAGACTACTGCACTGAAACTAATAAATAATTACAAAGAAAAAGGCAAAAAGCCCAGGACAAAACGACAATACATATCAAGTTGTTAATCAGTGAAGTCCTTCTTACTTGGGCCTCTAGTTTCCTGTTATGTTTGTTCAATATTTGTCAGGTGCAGAGACCCATAGCTGATGAGTAAGAATATCACATTATCTCTAAGTTTAGTAACACAGCCCTTGAAAACCTGCCTTTTTATCTTATTTGGGGGAAAAAATTGTCAACAAGCCTACAGAAAAACCCAAACCACAAGAATAGAGAAAGACAATCTTTGGAACACATTTTGTCAACCCTTTATCTTAAAATTAAGTGCATAAAGCTATAATTAAATTTTAAGTATTTCATCTGCTTGGAAGATAATGTTTTTATTTTTGGGCAGAAGATGTTGGCTTACAAAAAGTGAAGCAATTGTAAAAAAAAAAATCTTGTAATGATTGGTAAACATACATTATAAAGTATAAAAAAGCCGAAACCAACCAACCAACCAACCAAAAAACTCTCAAAAACTGGATTCCAGCATTTTTAAAGTAAAAATTTAGTTTTACCCACAACATGAAAAATTGGAAAGTGGAAAAAACCCTCAGCATTTATGTAATGCTATAATAAATTAAAAATAAATAGAAATAGCTACACTGAAAAATTATCACTTTGAAGCATACTTCAAAATCTTCATATTTTTCATTTTTTTGGTTTGTTTTCCTTACTGAGACTTTGCACTGAATTTACAAAAGTGCTGTTTTATTTAAATTTTCCAGCTTTGAAAAATCAAAAAACAGTTCTACTGTGCTTGCATGAGACTCTGCTGAACCTAAGTGAAGTATTTGCTAAAGGAAACAAAGCCCACAACACCTTCAGACGAAAAGTTGGAAAGTTATTAGAATTGAATATCAGTCAGGAGGTATTTTTAAAAACTGTGGTTCTGGGGAACAATATTATCAGTTCGTATTCTGAGGAATCATTCTGTCAAATGCTACAGGAGGAGATAAGTAGCTGAGAAAAGGCTTCTGAGCACACAAATGGCTTGAGAATTTCTGTACCAGAGTAAAGGGAAATTTATTCTGTTTTTAGAAGAGCCTGAGAATTTTGTGTTTATCTAACATATCAAGAATGTTAGGAATTTCAGAACATATTATTTTCTTTCATATTGTTATTTAAATTTCAAGTCTGGCACAGTGGTCTGCACACATATTCATAAATAGGACAAAATAAAACAGATAAATAAAATGGGGCATGGTGTTTGTGTTTCCTTATTTTTCCATCATGTTCTTTGAATTTGCAATAAGGCTGGTATATTGCATTTCTTATATTACTTATAAATACAGAGAGACTTATATGAGAATTCTATATGATTTCCCCAAAACTGTAAAATGTTGGACTGAAATGGAAACCTTGTGGCTGTAACTCCTCTACTAATGCATGTCCATTTAGACTGTTATATGTTACCTACCATGTGACACAGTCTTAAAGAGCTTCAATATTTTATTCAAATGCATAGGCAGATTGTCATCCCTCTGTTCTGTTTTTCCTCCTCTGCTTGGATGGGCCTGAACCTCTTTGGGTTTCTTGCTATTCTGGGAAGGCTGTCTGAAGGCAACTTCAGCTTTGCCTACTGCTCTGTGCTGCTGCTGCTCACAATCCTGCAGCTCAGAGCAGTTCCAGAGACTGGTGAGCATTTCTGTACTGTGCCTTTCTAAGTCTGTCTTTGCTATACAAACACCTATAGGATGCTGTGGTATGTAGGAAAGGGTAGGCACTGAGAATATTTCAGCCAGTCACACTGATCAGAAGAGTGAAATGCTGCAGGCAATTTTTTTCTTTCTTCAAGAAAAAGTTAAAAGCTAGAGATAAGGTTTTTATTGTTGTTTGATTTATATTCTGATTCACCTCTGGCAAGCAAATCACCTAAATTTTACAACTTGATTTTTCAACTCTTATATGACTGGATGAAATTGTAAATTTCCAAATGTAAAAAGAAAAAACCATAAATACAAGTAAATATTTACATAAACTTCAGTTTTGAATTTATATGTGTTGCTCCTTTAGCTAATAGATATTTTAGTCTAATATGTAGTTATTTAAATAACCATATTTAATAGAAATTTATCACATTCTAGAAAATGTTCCCTAGGACTTTCACACTCTCTGCACATTTCAATATGCACATTGTTGGTTTTGTTGTTTATTCAGCTTATACTGGCCAATCACTTTCAATACTCAGATATCCTTCAAGATATTAGCATTATTTTTCTCTACAGAGATCTGAAAATATTATATTAAATATTGATTCAACCTTGATTTTTCAGAAGGGACCACAAAGTATCTCAAATGCCTGGATTATGCAGCAACTCTTCATTTTGATTACTTTATTTATCTCAGATAAATGTTTGTCACCTATTCTAGATCCCTTTTTGTTCTTAAAGATGTTTAGACATACCCTTAAACAATAGGATATTGCTTTAAAATTAAACTGTGTTAATGACAAACATAAAACAGCGTTGATAGAGTACACTGTAGAACAAGGATGGGCAGAAATGGCTTCCTAATGATACACACTATTATCCCTGAACAAAAGCATGTCTGTAGTGGATCATTACAAAAGCACTGTATACATGTTTTTCTTTTAGAAATGGAGAAAATTCTGTATCAAACACTGCAAAGCTCTGAAACATTAAATATGTTGAGATCCTAAATATCTAGAAAGGCAGATAATAGAGAATCTGATACTTTTTCATTTTAGGTTCTCCAAATGTCAGTTTTCCATCCTTGCTTATTTGTAGAGGGTTTTTTATTTATATCTCTAATGACATGACTTTCAAAATACATTTTTACTATTTTGCATTTCAACCTCAAAGTCTATACACAGCATATCCTAATTATGACCCAAGTGTCACTGGAGACACTTTGACTGTATTATTGGAATTAAAACTCCCAGTGAGAGAGCAGTATTTCTAATTGTATAACTGGTTCAGAATTAACAGTCTATTTGTTTGGAGTGCTTTTCCACCCCTCCATTTAGGAGTCAATGCCTTTTCAGTTTTGGCATGAAATATATCATGGAGCAGCAACAGGTCTGATCAATTTGGCACTGTTATGCTGAGATTTTGTTTTTCTGCCTCAAACTCTTCAGCAGTTGCCTTTCACTTCTTCAATTTTCTGCAGCATTTTTGTAGTAAGTGCTGTTTCCTTTTCTCCTGGTCTTATGTTCTCTGCAGTGGTGCTTTGTTCTCTGGGGTGGTAGATATTAGAGCAGAAAACAATGAACTCTCAAGGACTATTCTGCTATCTTGAGCTTCTTAGAAGTCAATATCATTCTTCCCATACATGCACTATTTGTCAAGTTGGTTATGGCAGTCCAAAGTAACCTGCCGATGCCTGAGTAAACATACATAAAATAAATTCTTTCTGCTCCTGCTTGCCTAAATAGAGAAGAACTATACAAAAAGCCTGGCTGTATTATCTGGAGTTTCTAGTAGTCTGTGAATAAATTAATAAATTTTGATTTTTCACTCACGGATCTGTGGAGGTTTACTACCCATGTTGGTTGGTTTAATTCATTTGGGATTAGTTCTGTCATGTTTCCTTTACTCAGTTTGTATAAGAGTATATGATCTAAACCAATTTAAAATCCAAACCTTAAATGATATTGATATTCATGTTGTCACAGGGTTTGTTGTTTTTTTTTAATTATGCTGCTCTATGGAAAATCTTTTTATTTCTTGGGAATAAAAGTATATTAATCAAAAATATTTCAGCGAAAAAGAGTAAAATCTCAGTGATATTAACTCCACAAAATTTATCTAATCTTGCATTACATTCGCATTATATTTCCTTGTAAAATATGAAAATGTTTGGAAATCAATTTAGTCTGAAGATATGCCCAAATTGTGTAATCTATATATTTACAATGAATTTTCTACAGATTAACCCACGTAGACTATTTTTAGCTAATTTTTATTTCTTATTTTATGTAGAACAAAAGAATACACAGGGTGGATGCCATTTAATTGCATTAACAGTTTTCAACTCAAAGTTTTGGCCACTAGTCTGAATTAGTAGTAAATTTGGGAAGATATGAAATACCCTCAGATGAAAGATTTTAGCCACTTTTCTCAACCAGATTGGTAGCCAAAGGACCAAATGTTTTCTACAAACATTATCTTCCAGTTGGATAATGTTGGGGTTGAAGAATTAGAACAGTTACAAAATCATTTACTCTTGTTATTTCTGTAGAACATCACAAGCAACAAATTAAAAGATATAATTCTTTAAAAGAATGATCCAAAATGTAATTGTGGTGATATCTTTAAAATGCCTCTGCCAGAGGCTTACATTAGCTTGTAAAGTCATTTACAGTTTCAAACCAGATTTTTTACATGCATGAATATAGGGAAGATTATTTACAAATATTCTAATATCTTAATTTTTTAATGTAGAAAATATATATAAGCCTGTATTTTAAAAAGGGTGTGTTCAAGACTCTCACACATCTCAATCCATAAATTATTTTGTCTAAGACTGGAATGTATCTTTCACATGGAAAACTGATACTTTTTCAAAACAATATATTGACCATAGAGCAGAAGATTAGTTTTCTCCCAGAATTCTTGTTTGAAGTAAATAAAAAAAACAATAGGCACCTCTAGTTATAAAACATTTTAGAATGGTTTACCCTTCACGAGAACAGGATTTGTGATATCATCATAGATGAGTGTTGTTGATACTTTAGAGAAGCTGCTAATGAAAGATGCACTACAGATCATCAGTTCAGAAGACAGGAAAAAATGAGCTCATCTGTCCATCAGTGAATTTCCACTTACCTGACAGAGTGATTTGAGAGAAGAAAATATCATGTTTTACAATAAAAAAAAATTACACTTGTTAGAGTATAAGCTTTGTAATAAAATATATTTTAACATATACAACCACTGCTGCAGTTTCTATGTTCAGTCTAGCCTTTTTCATTGATTTAGCTGCATAAACTTTAAGCACTGGAAATCAAAAAGTCTGGTATGTCACACCTTCTCTCGAGTGATAGGAATTCAAGCCCTAATAGTTCTTTTCCTTGCATGCTAGTTTTGATTTCATAGTAGTTTTTTATTTCGCTAGTTTGACAAACCAGGTCATTTCCTCATCTCACTTATTTACTTATCATGCCTTTTTTATCCCAGGACTGTAAAAATATGTTCCTTCACAAAGTTTATTAATCAATTCCAGTTGTTCAACCACAATACATATGCTAAAATTGCAGAGGCTTGAAGGAGATGAGATTTTATATTTTTATTTCACTTTAATTTGTTTCTGTGAGTCTGAGTAAGGTTAAATTTATCTATCAGTTACTAGTTACCAGTTTTCAGATTTTTGGAAGGCTATAATGCTACTGAAATACAGTTCTTAACGTGTTTATGTAGAATTGTCTTCAAATTTATGCTCTATAAACAGGCATAACCATTTAAGTTTAACAATAGCTTTAATCAGTATTTCAGAATGACAACTTGGAATTATCCTATTAACTTTGTTATTACAGCATTTATAGCCTTTGCAATAGATAGCTGTTTGGATGATATCACTGTATAACTTCATTTGAAGAAAAGAGTGAAAGGAGATAAATGCACAGCTTCAGTTTGTGGTGCAGGAATGTCCATTTATATCTTACAAATGTCAATTTTTTTAGGTCATTACTTAAAATTGCTGCAAGTTGAAAAATAGCATATGATCTACTCGTGTTCTTGAGTATATTACTATACCACTATTAACCATAAAAACATAGTACTTTTTTCTCACATTACAATCTTAAATCTTTATTTTTCAACTAAATAAAACTGTTCTATATATCCAGAAAAAAAGCCAGAAAGATATTTTCCCATTATGTCCTCCTGACGACCTTTATACAGCTATCTCACCAGTCTCACTTGGATATAAAAGCACAGTGTCACAAGGAAACGAGAATACATTGGACTTGTGATACAGCTTATCAAAACATAAGATAAGAATGCAAAGAGATGACAACTTCTAGACATACCCTTTAAGTAAATACATTTCATAGCATCTTTAAGTACCACTTTTCAGTGGCTTGTGCCTGAGAAAAGTAATAGCACTGTAGTTTAAGAATCTGTACACATGGTTGCACTTTGAAAATCCAGACAAGAGAGAAAATCCCTTTTCAGCTAAAGTGAAATCTAGTTGAACTGCTGCAGACAATTAACTTTTAAGACTTGTATCCTTTTTTTCTGCTACCTATCTCACTGGTCTTTCATGTGATAATAATTTAATAAATCTGTGATTTCTTAAAAACCAATATTTTTATCCTATGACTTTAGTCCCTCCCATATATTAAACAAAAGATAGTAAAGAACTGTCGGGGCAATGAAGACCGAGCTATTTCAAATACAAAAATGAAAAAAAAGTGTATTTCATAGTCAGAGCAGCCTTACACCTCTGTTACTCTGATTTCAGAGCTACATGACTTGATGTTAACTTGGATGTCCTTCAGTTCAGTTCCATCATGCATGTAGACCTCACTTTCATAACTTGACATTTGGAGCTTAAGTTGCCTATTCTCCTTTAATATGGTCCCCTTTTTCAAGTCCATGATGTTTCTATGTAACAGCATCATATTTCTGCTATTTCTTATCTCCTTTTGCCAGGGGGTCATTAGGTTCCCACCTTTCCATTCCATTCTTCATGTAGAGTCTGTACCTTGCAATTATCTCTGCTTTCTTCCCTGTTAACCTGCCTGCTTCCATTTTGCATCCCATGTTATTTTCCCCTCTCTTCCTTTTACCATATCTGTCAGCTAGTCTTTCATCATTCAGAGCAAATGGAAAGCAAGAGAATTGTGAAGTTCTTCTTTCTGATGATTGTGGTGGTATAAATCTGTGTAGTGCTCATAAAGGGAAACCTATGAGCTTGAGACCAAAATGTAGTGGAATAGCCTCACTTAAGAAAGAATCTGCAGAAGTACTAGCTTCAGAATTTTAAAATGTACCAACAGAGAATTTTTTTTACCCTAGATGAAAGTGAATTAATCAAGTTAAGGTGTGTTTTTGTGAAAAAAGCAAATGGCAAAATGTTGATACATTATCATGATACAATAGTAATGTAAATAAAAGTATAAAAGTACATAAAGATGCTCAAAACAAGAATATGTCATTGGAATGACTGCAGCACTCATGAAAAATTACTGACTTGATAAACCTCTTGGAGATTTATGTTATTAAATGTTAATTAAATATGTCAACAGGCAAATTCTGTTCTTTTTACATTGTAAGTCTGTATGAGTCACTCCAGTTTTTGTGTTGCTGCTCTACTATTTTTTAAATGAAAGCAGAGCCTTCTCCTTTCCTATAAATGAAGATGAATGTGAACCTGGAAAAAATAAATATTAGGTTGTCTAGAAGAACAATCATATGCTGGCAGTGCCAACATATAATATGCCAACCTGTGTTATGTTTGGTTTCAAATCCCAGAAGATGATCACAATCATTTAGCAGGAAATTTGTCCACAGATTTTTCATAGCTGATTTCATTAAAGACATCTTCTAGTCAGTTCATTAAAATTTTTAATAAACAAATTATGAAATAGATAATCCCCATAATTATACTCTCCAGAAAAAGAGAAAGACTAGGTAAAATTCTGTCTCTTAGCTGAATCACTAAACAGTGAAAATCACAGTAAGAATAGACAAAAAATTTCTGAACTTTAAACAACATGAAAAAAAGGGAGGTCTTTCAAGGTAACTTATTCAAGAATTAGGACCACAAATCACATTGCCAGACTAATGTATTCACTGGCTGAATGCTGGATGCAAGAGATTGTCTAAAGTGTAGCAAATTGAATTTTGAAGTTCCTCAAAATAGGGACTTCAAAATCTGTAGTGTCAGTTACAATTAGATAATCTTATTTCATTTAAAATAAGTAATGATCTGTGTGATCAACATGGAGAATCTCTGGTCTTTCTGCATTAAGTAAGAAGTCATCATCTTTAAAATTCTGACAATTTGAGAATAAAAGCAAGAGGAAGATTATCATATTTATGCCTTTTTTTGGTGACAGGTATGACTTAGTTTTGTACAGCAATACATCTCAGGGTATAAGTGAAGAATATGGCATATATAGTAAGGACACCAACATGCTGGCCCAGATTCTGATCCAAAATTTACTTAAACGGTCCCAGAGTAAAAAAAAAAAAAAAGGTCATTATTTAATGTATTAACAGCCTGGCAAATGCTGTGCTGATCAGATTTTGGAAATATCTCAACTACTGATAATTCACAGTGGCTGCTGTTACATTTTATTCTTGTTTTCCATTTTAGTGTACTAAAAATAAAAATGTGAAAGAGCTCTTCTGAATTTTGAATCATTAATTTTCCAAATCCATCTAAAATAAAATATTGTTAATACCCATGACAAATCCCCTGACTACAGACAGTATGTAAAAACAAATAATAATGATTGAAGGCTTCCAGTTAGACTTCTTTGCAGCTCTTGCTCTGACCTTAAATGATGTAAACTAATATTTTAGAACAATGCAGAAGGACTAAATGGCTGAAACACCAGGAGAATAAACCCAGCACTGTCACACCATAAAAATTTAGTGTGATATATAGGCAGGTATGTCCTGTACAGTCCAGAAAAAGAGATAGAAGCTTCTATGACCATCTAGGAAACTCCTTCATTTAACTATTATAGCTAATCAGGATGAAGCACTGAATACAAGTGCTACACTTATACATTTTTAGTCTGTGCGTGTGACCACATTATTTATTCTGTACCACCCATGCTGTTAGTGCGGGCACGCTTTTGGCAGGAAATCTGAGGAGCAGAAGGGAATTTGCACCATCTTTCCTCACCTGCTGAAGCGAAGTGGACTGTCCTCTTAACACCCCATCAAAGCCGATCCCTTTTCCAGTATTTTTTGGTTAGGGGAGGGAATGTTAAACCTCAGGAGCTTTCCTCAGCCTTTTACCGATCTTATTGTGCTTTTAGTAAATTGCTATTTTAACTTATAATCTCTTACAATAATTATTGTTCCTTCCTTGCTGAAAGGGACATGGGAAGGGGAGTGACTTATTTGGAGTTTAATTTCCCTGCTGGTGTTAAAATCAGAACAGTGGGTTTGTGGGACAGTTATTTCTTTGGGATATATTTTGGCTGTGCCTGATAAAACTATACCTCTCACCAGCTAGAGCCCTTTTGCAGCCAGTGAAGATGCAGTTATTCACCAGTTTATTTCAGATGTCTCTTTTAACCTGAACTGAACTGCATCATTGAAGTAGATGGCTGTACACAATAAATCCTGTTTTGGATATAATACTATTTGTTTGTTTGGGGTTTTTTTTATGGTAAAAGGAAGCTACAGAACAGCACCTTCATCATGGATAGTTTGAAACACAATGAAATATGACTGATGATTGACAGATATGGTCTTTGATTTGGTTTCTAGAGTGTTTTCTTTTGAATCAGAACCAAACTTTAAATTATAATTCATTTACCACAACAATTTATCAGATTGCTGCGTTTTACCCTCATAAGCAGAGGTAAAATATTGTTACCCTTTTAATCATTCTTTTGTTTTCATCTGCCTGTGTTCAATTACCTGCTGCTAACACACTCTTTTTTTTTCATGTCCTGCAAAGAAAATCACATATCATTCCCAATTTATGTTGACGGGATGAAGTCCACCTCTGTTCTCATTTCCATCCTGAGTGACTGTCCTATATAATCTTTAAAATAGGACATTCTGATAAAAAGTAGGAGATGACTTCATGTATTCTCAGAGAGACAAAAATTTTATTTCAAATTGCCCATTTTCTATGTTTAAGGAAGAACTTCCAAATATTAATTTATTACATAGAAGTATATTTTCTCTCTAAATCTACTTTTTTCCTCCTAATTTGTCTCCTTTTCCTCTTTCTTATTCCTCAAATTAAATCTAGTTAAAGAAATTTCACTAATGTGGGTCAAATCTTGTTTTGGGATGGAAAAGACAGTATTTCTTCTTAAACTTATTTACTGTTTGATGGGGCTTTTGTGTTGTTTTGTTGTTTATTTTTTTAAATCTTGAAAGTGATATCATAATTTGGCTTCTTATTTATATATAGGTGCAGACTGATTCCATTTTTAATTTGATGACACATAATTTTGCCTCTAATTCTTGACAGTGTAAATTTATTCAAGCAAATCACCGTACTAAAGCATCATTCTAATACCTAAACAATAATTTTCAGACATAGCTTGGATTATCTCTGCTGGGCACTCCTTTGTTCTGTGTAAAAGAAACCATTTCTCTCAAACCTACTGCATATTCAAGAAATAAAGCTGTTGAATGTCTCAAACCAAAATAAAATTACTGTATCTCTTCTGAAGAGTGGCTAAATAGAATATAAAGTATTTTTTAAAATAGTCGTTAATAGTATATTAATTTCTGCATTGACTAAGTTGCTGAAACATATGCTATTAGCATGATTTTCAGCAATTGAGCTGGTGTGAATTGTTAGTAAATCAGGCCTGTAATCTTCAAACCTACTCCCTAGGCCCTGGATCTAAAACCATCTGGACAGTGTGACAGTGTTCTATTTATTACATACAACTGCTTGGATACTGCCAATGCATAAACAGTAATTAAGCACACAAGCCAACCATGCATGCCAGATTTGCTAGAACTATCCTTTGAGTATCTTAGAGTTTCCATGCCAGTGAGCTTAGTGAGGCATTGGCTGGTGATTAAACATTAATGATTTATGGTGCAAGCAGGGTTCATTTACTGCTTACTGAAATATGTTTGACAGTAATTGTGTGATTTTTAGAAACAATGCTTTCAAAGATGTTTCCTGACTCATTTTCTATATTGTTTTCAATATGAATGTGATATAAAATCTTGGAGGATAATTGCTGTTTGTGTGGTTCTCTTGCTGTTCTACACTTTGAGACAAGAAAATGGGATAAATGTAGCAGGAACTGTCAGCTATAATAAAATGTTTTTTCCTCAGTTTGAGGGAGCTTTCAAAAATAAATTCCAAAGTCTAATATCGCATGTGAGGTTCTGTAGCAGCAGGATCAAGTCCAGGGAGGTCTGGTGACCGGCATGAGACACAACAAGATGGTCTCTGCTTGTTTAAGCTCAAAAACCCATTTATTGGGGCATCACCAACACAGGAACAAACTCAGCTCAATCCAGAGGCAGAGAACACTGAACAGGGGCAGGGTGGTGGGATTTATAGAGCAAGGGTGGAGTTTTACCTTTCCCAGGCTTAGAGAATACCTCCCCCAAGGCAGAGGGGTGGAGTCCACTCTTCCTGGGACTCAAAGCCACACCTCTTACTTTAACAACAACCAAATCTTTACCTCCCCTGGGTGGGGGCACCCCGCATTGCAGATTATACCTAAAGTGTAATATTGCTCTTAAATTAACATTGAACCATGCATGTTAATATAACTGTGAATCTTAATTGTGCAGTTAAACATTGAACTCTTTATCTCTACAGATGGAATTTTTCACTGGTGCTTTGTTCATCCCAGCTTCAGGTGACTTTCCTAACATCTTCATCGGATATCCAAAAAACACTTCACAGGGGCATAAAAATATATCAATTGGAAGTCTGTAGAGGAATCATGGGAATAGCTGACACAAACCAGGGACCAAATTTTCAAATGAGCAGGAGAAAATACTCTGTACTGCAAGTGGGAGATAATGAAAAACTATCATTTAAGAGCTTCCATTATTCATTGTCAAGGACTATTGTCTAATGTATTATGTGCACAGCAGAATTCTGGTGATCTTCGCCATAAGCTTGTCCATGTGATGTTTGTCTGGAAATTATATGTGGCTTGAAACTTGTACAGTTGCAGAGTTTATACCATTAGGTAACTGTGTGTAATGGTTAATGTGTGCCAGTGTCAGAATTGTCCCCTTCACCACATCAATCCTGATTTACTAGTATTTGAAGCTCTCCTACTGAGCTGGAAAAGCTAATTTCAAATTTGTACTCCTAATCATGGGATGAGAGGTATGATTCACTGCCATCAAAGAGATATCAGACATTAAATAAATCCCAAAATCTTCCACTGAACTGAAAATCTCCAATTTTGTAAACATGCTTAAATGCATATTTTGGTAACTTCTGTGGCTGTATTAATTAAGGTACAGTTTAGTGTCAGTTCCTGATGTATTAGTCCAATAATTCAGAATCATCAGTATAGAGAAACAAGTACTATAAAAAACCAAAATACAGAGATTTGTATAGTTTTTACCTTCTATTAACACCCTACAGTCTCAGTCTAGGCATGGAAACTTCCCATTTGGATTACCTCTAAGTTTCATTATCCATTCAGAAAGATTAAAAGTAAAACTGAATCTGTAAAAGAAGGCATTATGATGATTTTTTACAGTGCAGACAGGTTAAGACAGTCAAGAAACTAAGCCCTACAAAGGACCAAACCTGTCAAATAAAGAATAGGCTGTATTGTCTTTCTTAGACATAAAGTCTCAAATGCAAACTCTTGAAAGATTCCTGGAACAGCTCAGCAAAACTTAGCTTCGAAATTTGAAACAATACAATAATGCTAGTGTCATGCCTTACATAATTGTCTCTGCTGAGAGACACAAGTAAGTGAACCTGGAAACAGAATCTAATTAATGTCGTTAATACCACTTCCAGCATGCAGGCAAATGTTTTCTTTCAGTGCTGCACTTTGCTACATGAGTACACAAACACTTTCAGGACTATCTTAGGTAAGTTTTATGTGAAACTCTGTACCCCTACTAGCAATACAATGCTAACCTACTGCCCAAGACTGGGAGGTAAAGAGAGATTTTCCCTCGTCCTTAGTAATTCTGTCAGTGCCACTACTTTACCTGTGGGTTTCCTTACTGAAAAATGATTTTTTTACTGAAAGCACTGTCACAAGTGGAACCTGAAAAAAATTCCCCAGACTTTCCTCTTGTAGTTAAATTGTTTAATATAATGTAGTTATTTGAAGAATAAAAGTATAATGTCTGTAATCACACAGCAACAGAAATTCTGACTCCTCCAGGTTTTCTGCCAGCTTAATTTCAGGCCTTGGGAGGAACTTAACATTAAGGGTAGGATATAATCTGCTTGCTGAAGTTTATATCCTGGTGAATTCAGATGAATTCCAGGTCTTATATGCTGACACCACACCAGAGGGCTATGTCTGAAAAGCTAGTCTATGAAGCACATATTTTACCACAGAAATGTTGTGGGGAATTGTCAGCTTATTTTGCTCTGTAGACTTGCAGATAGCCTCTGGCTACCTACCCATTAGGTGCTAGCCATAGGCACAACCTTGGGTGATTATCTGTCTGGGATTTACTTTGCCTTCTGTTTGAACTAATTTGTAGTTTATACAATTCAAAAATAATTTTAAACACTGACAAGTTTTCTTTCAGCTTTTCTATGGTTAATATATTAAAATAAAAATATCTGCACGGAGCAGAGAGGTGCAGGATCACTAAGCAAATGGAATTCAATTATGCTGATCTCTATTTAACGTGATTCTTTCCTTTCTGCCTACCTCATCCTCTGCTGGCAGACTGTTCCGTAAATATTTTTTCTGCAGGTCCATGAGTCATCTGTGTAGTAAGTCACAGCCAGAGACACAGAGATAATTGGGAAGTGGGTCACTGCGTGAGTCTTCTCTCTGCGAATCAGGGTTAAAATTTCACCCAGAGTACAAATCTAGTGGTCCTGTTCTGTTACCATGTGTTTACACTGCTAAGCTGCCTTGCCCAAATTTGGAGTTTGATGAGTGCCTCCCCACACAGTGTTTTTAGCTAACTGACACACTAATGTTCTTGGACAGATTGTTTTACTTCTTAACATGGAAGTCTCAATGTTTGTATAAATAACATATCTGTAGACTGAGTCTCTTCCGGAGATCACCTGGCTTAACATCCCGATAAAAGTGGTAGAATTACTAACACAAGAGTAATTTCAGATGGCTCAGGATCCTGTCTGGAAATCCTTTGAAATTAGAATGATAGAATCATGGAATTGTTTGGGTTGAAAAAGACCTTTAAGATCATTAAGTCTGACTGTTATCCTAACACTATCATGTCCACTACTACTAAACCATGTCCTTAAGCACCATATCTCCACATCTTTTACAGATGGTGACTCAACCATTTCCCTGGGCAGCCTGACCAATGTTTGACCACCCTTTCAGTGAAGAAATTGCTCCTAAAATTGAATCTAATCCTCCCCAATGCAACTTTACCTATTACCTATTGTCCTGTCACTTGTTACCTGGGAGAAAAGAGATCAATCCCCACTTGGCTACAATCTCATTTCAGGTAGTTACATCGAGAGCCTCCCTTTCTCCAGGCTAAACAACCCCAGCTCTCTCAGCCATTCCTCATGAGACTTACACTCCAGACCCTTCACCACTTTTGTTTCACTTTGAACTCAACATGAGACCTCACCTGTGCTGTGTAGAGGAGGAAAATTACTATTCCAGTTCTGCTGATCTCACTATTTCTGATGTAAATCATTGGTCTTCTTGGCCACCTGAGTACATGCTGGCTTATGTTCAGTCATTTGTTGACCAGCACTCCCAAGTCTTTTTCTGCCATGCAATTTTTTTGTCACTTTTGCCCCACCACTGCATAGGCTTGTTGTAACCCAAGTGCATGCCAAGATGAAGAAACCATATACTCCCTGAGCAACCTGTTCCATGCTTTGGTGATTTTCATTATAGAGAATTTGTTGATTTAATCTAATTGGAATATCCCTTGCTCCAACTTGTGCCCATTGTCCTTTCAGTGTGCACCTCTGAAGAAACTGAGTCCTGTCTTCTATATCCATGATATAGCTGAAGAAAGCAATTAGACTCTATTCCTTCTTCCTTTTCCTTTCCATGCCGTACTACCTATTTTCATTCCCTTCTGGCCTTTCTCTGTTAAATATATATTGATTTATAATTAATGAACAAGATATATACCATTTTTATAAGCTAAAGTGCTAACAGCTGCTAGCCTGCATGAAAGGTGGCTGACAGTCTCTTCCCTCTAGTCAAAAGAATTATTACTGCTTTTTGTTCAGTACACAGTGGTGTTAACATTACTGATGTCTAGTAGGAAACTGGTGTCTCTGGCCTTTGTGATACATTATTCTCAATGTCTCCCCTCCAATATCCCTCTAATATATGGTCTGAGAATGTTCACATTAGCAGCCATAGTCCTTAACCTCACCAAGGTGCAGAATTTCTACTCACTGCATCATTTCACCGGCCTATGTGTCTCTTTCAGACACCACCTTCGCAAAAATCTTTCTATGAAGGTCTTTATCACACATTTCTCTAACATGGATAGTTCGTAATCCTAAAGTAAAATGCTTTCTTTTAATTCAGTATGGGCTGAGGCTAATATAGATATATTCCAACTCTTATGATATTTTGGTCCAATTCCTCCACTATATTTCTGTGCCACAGCATAAATAATTTCAGACTGAATGTAAAAATGTGAATATTTGGCTCGTCTGAGCAAACATCTTCAGTTTCAATATCCTCTTTCCTGTGTGATCATCAACAGAAACAATAAAAACCCCTATACTATGATAACTCCCCCTTTTCCCCTCTTTCCCCTATTTTGAAAGGAGCACACTTTTTTTTATGCTTCACTTGATCAACAATCTTGACTACTCGAAAGTTGAACCAATATAGTTACCCTTCCTAGAGCAACATTAAGCAATTCAATGCTTGATTAAACCTTCTTTTCAGTGCAGAATTCAGTCTAAAAATATGTGACCTTTCAGGTGGTTCATCAAAGAGAAGAAACAAACAGAAAAAAGGTTTCTATTCTATATTATCCTAATTCTGCACTGAGTTTTACATTTGAAATAAAATTAATGGATATGTATGTTTTGGATGTGTACTAAAGTACTCTATTTCCAAAGGCATTCTGAACTTTTTCTTCAAAAAGTAATAATATAAAAATAATAAAATTAACTTGATTTTTTTATGACAATATAAGTAAGAAATGTTTTCTGCTGTACAGGAACTGTATACTTTATTGCAAAAGTTAAGTGAATATTGTGTGCATGGTTCAACTTTGAAATGGTAGAACGTTAGGTGACAGTTTTTCAAGCTAGAGGCTTTGCAAGACCTTCAGGAAATATTTGCCCAGAAGAACAGGGAGGTTTTAATCTCCAAAGAGTTTTATTTCATAACACCTGAATAGAATTGGAAGGGCTTCAAAGCTATGTAAGAGAACCAGACAAGTACATGTTGAATATTGTGGGAGACAGAGGAAGTGGAAAACAGCTGTGACACTCCTATTATGATATGCTACTGTTATAATACCTGAGGAACAAGACCAAAGAGAAGCGGAAGGCCAGTAGCAACCAAGGGAAGGTCACTATTAGAGACAAAATCTCTAAGGGTTAGATGGGTGACTGAGCTGCCTCTGCTGATATTTTCTTTATATCCCTTCAGAACCTTATCATCTGGAATCAAGCCTTCAATGTCTGATCCTTAAATACAGTCAACTAAATGTTGATTGTACTGTTAAAGGTAAAATGCTTTAATTTTCTTTAATCTATTGCTAATAGAAGAAAAGACAGATTTGAAACATGATTCAGAATATCCAGCATACACCAGAAAGCTGCAGTGAGCGCTACACAGTGCTCAGGCTTTTTAGTAATTAAAGGGGATTTTAAAATGTGTGTTTCTCATAGTTTACAGATTTCATGGAGCATAAAACCTGGAATTGGCTGACCTCGAATACAGAAGTTTCAAAGCTGGCAAAATGATTATATAATTCAGAATTTTAAGCTATTACCTATATTCTCATTATGCCGTTGTAAGCATAATGGTAACAATATAAAAACTTACTTTAGCCACGAACTCTAGACCAGAAATGGCTGTGAGCCGGTGTCTGAGAAGTGCCAAGAACCTGTGAAGCTTCTGAACTGGGCAAGGAAGATCGCCCATAAAAACAAAGGAATCAAAAGATGGATGTGATGTGATGCAGTACAAGTGGTCATTTTAATGTATCTTTCTCTAGAAGGGACTGATTGTGAATGGCTGAATCTTAACCTTATATAATTTCTTTATTTGTCAATATTTTCGATTATTTTCCATATAAAGAGCATGAAATATGAAGAGCTCCTCCATTTCTTTTAATGTAATCTTTTTGCCAAGTGATAGCCTGACAGATTAGACTCTGCATGATTTTGTGGAAGGCATGCTCAGTAAGACCCTCTTCTTCCATTCCTTTTCAAGGTTAGGGTAACCTTTCAACATGCAGAAGTTCATTCATGTCAGTAAAGATGTTAATGGAATTTTGCTTGGATGCATAAAGAAATTTTTCTTCTGATTCTATTTTAAAAACATAAAATAAAAAATCATTAGACCCAATAAAATCAGGATAAAAGGGAAGCATGACACATACACAAAGAAAGAAAAGTAGAAACCTCTCTTAAAAATAGACAGCTCCAAAATCTACAAATTCTCTAAGTAAAGATCATCAATTATCTTTACTTGGCAAATGAAAGGCAATAACAGTAAAATGCATATGAGCACCAACTGTGATGTGAAATTTAAGGCTCTAAAACTTCATTAAAATCAGACTGGTAATGATGTACCATATGCACTGGGCTGCATTTGCCCGAGGATCTCCAACCTGTGGCTCATTTCTTCTGTCACAGCATCTCTTTATAAGAATGACTCAGAGTGCTTTGTTGAAGTGCTTAGGGGCTGACAAGCAGGGTAGGTGTTTCAGAAATAATCATTTGTTTCATTATACCCTGGTGGATTATAGACGTTTTCTGTTTATAGGAGAATCTTAGGCTTTCATTTCCAAAGTGAACTGAAGACATGAAACAAGGCTGTTAACAAGTATTCTGACAATTTATGCTTTCTGAATAGGAAACTGTTTTTTTTTTCTTAGCAAGTAAAAGGGATTTTTAATAGCCTCTTACAGAAATAACTGATAATGAATTTGGATAGTACATTTCAGAGAGAGATTACAAAAATATATTAACTAGGTAAGATAGATGGTAGACATCATAGGTGAAGGGCTGCATATTTCATTACCAGCTCTTGAGCAATTTAGTCCCCATGTGCTTATTTTATTATTCTGGTACTTTAGTCTCTTATTTGTAGTTCACCTTTATAAATTATTCAGAACCTTTTCCTTTTTTAATGCTTCCATATATAAGCCCCCCTTAATGCTACAGCTTGATATGGCTATATGCTGAAAGTAAAATAAGTGCTTTTAGATGAACCTTCATCTTATTATGATTAAAGATGAAAGCAAACTCATGCCAAAGCAACATTAACTAAATTCTTTATATGTTAAGCAAAATGAAAAACTGTTGGTACCTGAGAGATTTTAATTTTGCTGAAATCCATTTGATACCTGGTCATACCCTAGATATTGAAAATTAAACATCTGAACACAGGTGGAAGCACCTTTAAACACTGACGTAAAACAGAGGTGTCCGAGTTCTCACAAGAGACGGTCTGGTGGGGTTGTGTAAATTGTCTTCAGCATGTCTAGTAGTCACAGGCTCTCAAAAATGGAGAGAAACAAAAGCAGCAGCAATTCCTGGCTTTACTGGTTGGTTCATTTGCTTTCAACATAAGCAACCTGCTGACCAGGCTATTTATCCACAGTAGGAAAGCCTGTGTTTAATCCCATTTTCTGAACAAGGAAGGGCCTTAGCCACTTTGAGAAAGGCATGGGAAGACTGCATGCTACTGGCCTTGTAGCACAGTAAGGAGAAAATTATGTGACCTTAGCAGCTGACACACTCACTTAGGGAAGAATAGAGACATATCGGTCTTAGTACCATCTGTAATATTTTTCCTTTCCTTTTTCATGTAAAAATATAATTAGTGAATACATTTTATTTTTGCAGAAGTATTTTCCATGTTTCTAGTACTTTGAATATTATAAAAAGAATTTAAACATACTTTCCACAAGTTTCTTTTTCAGGTAGCCTGTGGTGTTGTGGCCTGGGCAGTGGTCGGGGTGCCGCAACCTTCCCAAAGACACATCCTTGGAAGGACACTCTGGGGAGCACAGGCAGTCCCTGTGTTGCAGCATGATGTTTGTTTACTATACTTTATATAATTACTTTTTGTATTGTAAAGCTGTAAACCCCCCCATTACATTAACAGTTTATCCCAGGTGTACTCTTCTATCCCAGCTGCCAATCCACTCTGGAAACTGCCCTTTGTTCCTGAATGTTCCCTGTCCATCCCCTGTTATTCAGTCCCTCATTGGTGTATGTAACCTTTTCCCTCCCACTGTGTTCCGTTATTGGTTTAATTTTTGTAAAACCCTCCTTGTTCTCCTCCCCTGAGTTTCCCTCATAGGCTCATTCATCCCCTCCCCTTGCTCCTCTCTCAGATATCAGTGGCTGTAATCTGAGATCTGGGCTCTTTTGTGAGGGAACTTTCAAGGGAATAAACCTGTTTGGGAATCCCATGAGAGGCCTCTCTCCCATCCTTGCTCCTGCCCTCGGTGTTTGGGTGTTTGCAGAGCGTGGCTCTGAGCCAGCACTTGTGTCCAGAGCTCTGCCCAAGGGTGGCCCAGCCCTGGTGTGAGTGCCGGAGACTTCACCTGCTGAGCTGCCAGACACACCTTTGCTCTGACACTGTGTCATCCCTGCCCTGCTGAGAGTGGTCTCAGCTCTGAGCCCTAACAAGGGCTCTTGAGTTATCACAGCTCTTCAGGCGACACAGAAGGGAAGAGATGAAGCCTTTGAATGGAGTTCCTTAGGAGGTTTTATTCAGCTTCTTCCTCAGAGGAGTCCAGGGACGAACTGCCGGGGAGTCAGAGGGAGCAGGGGTTTATATAGGAGGAGCAGGACTCAGTCAACAGAGGGTTCAGGGGTGGAACAAAGGGATGGGACTGATGGGATACATAGACCCTGCATGGGGTACACAAAATTTGCATGGGTTGCAAGGCATACTGGGGGCAACTCCTTTTTGTTTGCCACAAAAGCTATTGGCTAGAGTTTCTCCCCCGGGGGTAGAGTGGCAGGCTGGAGTCTAAGGAATTTCTCTCCAGGGGAGAGTGGTTACATTATTGGCCACTCACTGGCCCCACACTGTAGTACCATTACAACACATGCAATCTAAACTTTTGCTGAAAAATAAATTTCAGATCAAGTTTTGAAGCTCTGGTGATCACTTGGTGTTAAAGGGACATCACAGGTGAATAATTGCTCAATGTGTGATGTGGTGTTACCGGTGCTTTACCTTGTGCTTTAAACTGGTTAAAAAATAAATACTGTAAAATGATAGTAAAGGATCATTGGATGACGTATTTTCCAGCTCTAACTTTCCAGCCTTCTAGAAAAATCTTTACCAAAAGGTTATTTTTAAAAGTAAATATCTTTTTTCAGTCTGAAATATTATAATTAAACTTTTGAATAGCTTCATTGTTATACCTTTCTGCATCAAGTTATGGTTTAAGAAAATGTTGAAGGGCACATAAAATTCATGTGTTATGAAGAAGTGCACGCAAGCAGTGATGAAATGCCTTTTGCATTTGGCTCTACTGGCTAGTTAAAAGTGAACGAGCTGGTAAAAGAAAAAACAATGAGCAGTAAGTATTTATATTTCATCGGCATTCACAATACCTTAAAACAATTACAAAACTAAACAAATTCTATTTATGAAAATCAGATTTTCTTCAGGGCCCACACATGCTTTGTTATTGCTGCCATGGGGTCTAGAATTATATGGTTGTCTATAAACCCAGCCAGCTGGAAACCTGGAGATGGGACTGAGGATCCTCTGTTCTCACTAGTTAACACTGGATCCTGAGGGACTACATTACAGTATTTGCTATGTAAACACAGAATTACCCCAAATGGAATTCAGTTAAAACAGGGAGAGAAGCTGTTCCTAAAAGCTGAAGTTATAGGATGAAAAAGAATAGACATCATACAATTTTTGGTAGTTTATAATATAGTGAAAATGTAGAAGTGCACTCATGATTGAAGTCTTGAGTCTATGTTTGGAATATCCAAGACATTAGTTTAAGTAGTTGATAGATTAATCATGATCCTAATTCAGTTTTAGATCTTTTATTGGAAAAATGTTAAAGATGGGAAAATTCTAATTCCACTGCCAGTTACAATCTGAGCTCTAGCTATAGGAAAAAATCACTGTGGAAGTAAATGAGCTAGGGGTTAATATTTGCATAGCATAAAATAAGTGTTCATGTAATCGACTTAAGCAAGACCATCATCCTCACTGCTCTCACTTGAGATCCCTGGATTAAGTAAATGTACATTTATAAATAGTTATTTTCAATATGGAGTAATGTTTATAGGCTGGTTTTATATCCTTCTGAAAGCAAAGTAGGTGACATCCATTTCCAAGTACAGTGAAGGTTGGAAAAAAGAATATTCATGATTTAAGTTTCATTTTTCATTTTTATTCATCACTGTGTCTTCTTAAACGTGTCTGCTCTTTCTATGAAATGTAGAATTTCATATTAAGTAATAAAAAGTCAAGAACGATTCTTCTTTTTCTATTTGGTAGTCTTATCTGACTACAGCTTTAACATTGCTCTGTTCATTATTCCCAAAATAAACAAATAAAAAAAACCTAAAACTCACAGACTTTTGGACTTCTTTCCTCCTGTGTTGATTCCACAGTCCTTGTAAGCATTTGACAGTGAGTTCTGTTGCACACACAGTGTCATAATTGTTGGTCCTGACCTTGGTCCACAGTAATGAATATTTTGTTTTCAGGGCTCCATGACAAACAACATGAGTAAATTCAAGTCAGCATCATATGAAGCTGCTCCTCTGGGAACATTAGTGAAAATCTTATATAACACATTATTTCCATCAGAAAAATAATGCTGCCATTTAGGTAAAAGAAGCTCATATGTACAGTTTTTACATAAATACATTTCTTTATTTGATCTTCCTTTCCTTGATGACTCCAGTAAGATTACTCAGTTACATCAAAACATACTCCTAAAAATGTTATTTTCTTGAGGACTTAATAACATTGCTCAATTGATATTAGAAAGCACTGTGACACAGTTTCTATATGTATTCAAGGACCTGGTAATGTACATTTTTCTACATACAGGACAATCTTAAATGGAAAATTACCGAAGACATCGCATGGCAGGGTTTCTACTTCTTATACTGTAGCCATCATTTAACAAGTGCAGGAAGTATTCATTAATTCTTCAATTAATTCATTGTTTAACTTTCAAACTGAAGATACACTTTTGTGCAGCTACACACTATAAAAGTATTGATCCCATGACTAAAGCAATTCTGCTTGAAGAAAATAATCTTGAAATGGAATCTTTTTTTTTCCTCTGACAATAATATATGATCACAGGGAGAAATACATTAACTTGCATATCTGCTGTAACCAGATATTTTTGGTATTTGTCATGCATTTCAAATTTGAAAGGAATTTAATGACTAGCTGGGTAATCAAAGGACATTACTTTGGGGCTGCTAAACATGCTATGAAACATTTAGTATTATGAATAAAAAAATTAAGTTAACTCTTTATAGATGTTCCACTAAATGTGCTGGTAGTATTTAAATAATAAATAGTTAAAATTCAATAAATAGATCAATATGCAATTGATGGGAAGCTGATTCATCTGGGTTACTACATGGCAGCAACTTCCTTTGGAGAAACTCTGCCTAGAAAAGTGTGTTTTTCAACTCATCTCATAAATCATTTTGACAATGAACACTAGAGATTATCTCAAAGTGCAAAATTCACTTCCAGATCTGGAACTGCATCTGACCAGTTTTCAAAAACTCAGGGGTTTTTTCCTTCTTACTATAAATAGAAGAGCAAGGTCTATGTAAAATAAAGTTTTTATTAAAAGACAAAATATGCAGCTGCATAGTTTGATCTTTTTTTGTGCATTCTCAAATATAAAATCAAGAACTGCTATCCCTGTGAACTAATGTCACTTCAGAATGTAGTACAAATCACTGAGAATGTAGTACAAATCACTGATGCTTCTCTATTTCTTCATGTGACACATTTTTATGTCTTGAGGGCAGCACAAATCAGAGCTTCTTTTCTCTAGGATTGACTTACACTGTATGTCAACAATCCAGAATAAAATATAGCTTGATGAGCTCTGGGAAAATATATTTACCTAGTAAATATAACTTCATAATCAGATCATCAGTCTTACCTACTTTAAAATGAGCCCCCAAAGAATATCTGTCCCCAAAAACTCAGATGTAAAGAGGAACTAATAGATTTGATCTCACCTCTTGTAGATAATAGGTCGTCCAGTTTCACACAGCTATACCTGCAGAGTCTAAAAATTTGTCTAGGATAAGAATTCCTTGTTCAGTCTGTTTCTCACTCTGAATGGAGCATGTCATGGTACAGGGGATTCTCTGTTTCCTGGTGCTGTGTTTTTCCAAGTGTTAATTCTCTTTTTTTCCTCTCAATACTAACATAGAAAATCAGATTGTAAAATTCTGCTTTATTTCTAGCTAGATTTTTTAAGATCTTTTTCTCTAGACACTAGTGTTATAAAAAGTATTTTCTGTGGTACACAAAAAAAAATTAAACCCCATAAGTTTACTTCCTCAACTTCCCTTACTCAGAATAGTCAATTTATGTGTCATTGTTTAGGATTCAGTAAGTAGGCCGAGCTCTTCAAGCTTATTATGGTGTGGTAGGCATGATCTTCAACCCCTGGAGTGTTCTACTTTTTTTTTGCAGACTCTAGGATGTCAAAACATAATATTTAATATAAATATCAAGATGTTCTCTCATTAATACTTCTGATGCCAAAAATGGGTAAAAAAATTGATTTTCTAATTCTATACAATCTATTGTTCCTCATTCTATCCACTCTAGTCACAGAACCAGATTGGATGTTGATAATCAATTGTTTGTTTTCTATAATTTTCAAACGAAATGAAAAAGACATGAAATGAAACTTACCTCTTAAAACCACTTCAGCAGTTGATTTTTATATATTGTTCTACCTAACATAAAATCTTTCCTCTTATACCAGCCACAATGACATATATTTGAAGTTCTTGCATGTATCAAAGGTTGACTGAGTCATCGATAGCTTTGGAATGGCACAAACACGGCAAGAAATGTGACAGCTGTCTTCACCCCGGCAAAGGTCAGCTCAGCTTTGCTAGGTCTTTGAATGACGTCAATGCCATACATAACTAAACTAAAAATCATCAGTTTGATATTTTTTCCAGGCATTCATTATTCTTCCCAGCTTCTTGCGACAGTAAAAGTAAGGAGACATGGAAAAGCATTTTCTTAGGAAAGCCCTGAATGTTAATTCTTGAGGAATAAACCCCAAAAAGATAAATTTTAGAAATTGGCATGATTTTTTGCTTATTTTGGCATCAATACAGCACTGAACTTCCTGATTACTCCTTCTCTCTGAAGCAGATTTGAGTACACCTACTATTTCTCTCAGGATTCACTACACACTAGTTGGGAAAATAAAAGTGCTTCTGACTTGCTACATTATATTGCAAGAAAGATGCAACCATTTCATAGAAGAACCCAGATTTTTTTATTGCATTACTTTCCCACCTTACATTGTCCCATTAATTTATCCTAAAATTAATTTCTCCCAAAATTATGACAGTACTTAGTTAAGTAGAAGATCCACAGGAAATAAAAAAACAAACAAAAATAAAACTCCTTAGGTTTTATGGCTTAGAATTTTTTTTTTCAAAACCATGCAAACAGAAACAACTTTGTAGACTAACTTTAATTTTCTAGTCCAAGCTGAATGACACATTTATGTTAAAAGGTCCATTATTTATTTGTGTTCAGGGTGTGTCTAAATGGGACTAAAATTTACTTCATAGCAATGATAAGGTTTGTTTGGCTAATCGTTTCCATCTGGATAGACACTAGAGATAATACAGAGAATAAAAGCATCATGGGCAATTAAAATTGTTCATTTATCATGGGAACAGGATTCATCATATACAATTTCATCTTTTGGATGAATTCCCATATTGGATTACATTACACTTTATTATCAAAACATTTTAAAGTAAACCAGTTAAACAGCCCACATAAACACCCACAAGCAAGATTAATAATATCTCCCCTAATCTTCCTGTCTTGTCTTTCAAGGAGAATCTGAAAAAAAAGAACCCTAGATAGTCTTCACTACTGCTTTGAGTGTCTCACAAAAAGAACTCTGAGACAAATAGTTGACAATTAACTTGCTATATTCTCAGATGTCTGTGTTCTCTGAAGGGCATTATTATACTCTAAGGTATTTTTTAATGGGCAGAGATGTCCTGATGTCAAGTCTTACTATTGCCAGCTGCAGCCTCCTGCTTCCTGTGCAGTCCTTACACTGAAGACTGTTGCCCTAAGTGCAAAAATGTGGGTCCGGGCACACCAGAAATGTACTTCCTGAACCTGTAAGATTTTATCCTATGGTTCAGTTGTAACAGTTGATGCATAGGTAAAGGGCTTAGTAAGCTTCTGATTCCAAACCCATCAGTTTCATACTGTATTTGTGAAATTCATGACATTTGTCAAAAAAAGAAGGCGTGCTGCTGAATGAACACACAGATATGGGCTTTCGTATGGGCATTACTAAGTATTTCCTGATGGACACGTCATTACTGAACTAACTGGATAATGCAACAAAACTAGAAGTCAAACTAAATATCAGAATATAATTTCTATAAAACTCTTGGTTTCATAAATTTCATTTTATATGGTTCTGTGCATTATTTATATTTTAAGCAGCTTTAAGTAGTCAAAATATTATATTTTGATCTAATTTCTATGTATTCCCCTAGGCTAATTTAATTGATTTCCTTTTTAAAAACACTTTACAGATAATGCCCTAAGTTAAAATCTAAGATTGAGCTCCATATAGTTCTATAGAAAACTGGTTCAATGTTTCCCCTCATTAAAAAGTACCAGTTTTAGAGGGGAAGTAGCAGCTTGGAGAGCTCTTACATGCCAGAAATACTGGGTTAATTGTCACCATGGCATGTCAGAGGAAATTAAGAGACAGGTGAAGGAAGGAGCTGCAAACTGGAAATAAGAATGAGCCCAATTCCACAACAATCTCTTAGTTGGAAAAAGTTAGTTTGCCCTAATATCAATACAACAACTCATGCTTACCCCAATACTTTTTGTTATCTTGGAAATAAATGCACTGTACATTTAATGGGAACATGATACCACTCTTGAAGATACTTTGTCAGATGTGTGGGTATGTGAGAAATCTACCGTGCTAGACCCCCAGAGACAAGATGGGGATTTAGAATCACCTATTCTTTCATATTTAAAAGGATTTAGTAATTTCAGCTAGAATAAGAGGAAAGGACAAGCAGTTCCTCTGGGAACATGATAGTTGATCTCTTTTCCTTTTCTATGAATGTACAATAATAACAACCCTATCCTTCATGGATCTTCACAATTCTTTCGCTGGTCTTTTTGTTCTAATTTTACTCCTTTTGTCTTTCCACGACAGCAGCAGTCAGACTTTTGATCCTTATCCAAGGGAAGGTGAAATCTGTCCATCTGTTTAAGAAGTCTCCAGCCAGCCTTAATGAAAGTTGCATGTTCTATTACAATTCAACATCAAAACATCAAAACACCATGCCTATTATGTTGTCATATGCACTACTGCATTTTTACTTCTGAGCCTAAGGAATTATTTTCTTGAAATCCCATTAAAAAAGTGAAAACAAAATTGTCACAGAATCTGATCATACTGTGAGTGGCCAATCATAATTTTCTTTTATATCATTGATTTATAACATAATTCTGCTTTATAACAGATAATAGCTTTCTGAGTTTTACTGAGGCAAGTACTAGGATTAAAAGGAAGATGGAAGAGCATTCATGCTTACAATAGGCTAGGTAAAATTTGAGGATTACCCAACTTGTTTCTACATGTACAGTGCTAATCAGCTAACATCAAACACAGATGCTGAAATGAAGAAATATGCCTTGATATATCTGAAATATTTTGCCTCCATGGTGAAAACAGCCAACAGAAATGTAAAGTGAAAGCATGTGAGCTCATATACACACAAAATACATTTTGTTATGAGCCATTTTCCCCAGGCTTCTCTAAAGCAGACCAAGTCAGTTTATAAGTGGCACACTGACACATACTGTGCTCCCATATTTTAGGAGTTAAGTTCTCTTTATAATGCAGTCATATCTCACTCTCCCCTTTTCATTCAGAAAACATGGCTAAAAGTTGCTGCAGGCGTAAGATTTAACAGGCTGCTCATAATGACTGACAAATTCCAGCTGGAATCCAGAAAAAGATAATGAAACACAGACTCGATAAGCCTTCAGTAAATAATTGAGATTAGAGTGTCTGAGGTAGTTAGTGCATTGGAAGTGAAAAAAGATGGTTAATTTAAAATAGAATCTAAAAATGTTTTTGGTGTTTTTTTTTATTACAAAATAGTTAAGGCAATAAATAGATCCATATGAATCTGTTATTTGGTCACTAGCACCTAAATGCAAATTTTGAACTTTAAAGGAAAAGGAACATAAATTTCTATCAAGGATAATTTCTACTGAAATTACTTCTTTCAGACTTAAGTCTAGATGTCTTCTGTAGTAAATGTAACACCATATTTACTTCTGAGATATTTTTTTATGATAAGACATATATTTACAATCCTTTGCAAACAAAAGAACTTTCAGCTCTTATAAATCTGATGACTGTTTTTATCCTCTTCATCCAGATTTTTCTGAAGGGAGTTAATAGAGGTCATCTAGATAAATTATTACCCTGCAGAATTGGAGGACTTTTTGATCAGTAAATAAAACTGCAGAAGAAAGATGTTATGGCTAATTCTAGCTGGATTGAGAAACTGTTTTATCAGAAAAAAAACATCCTGTGTGTCCCGGGCTTTAGCTACAGCTTTTCTATAAACTTTGTGTCAAAACAATGCATAGAGGAACTGCTCCAGGAGCCCATCATGGCATATAATTGCTGTAATAAAAATAAAAATCCCACAGCATATAATTTATTTCTAGCTTTTTGTTGTATTAATTACGGTAGTAACTAAAACCTAAAATGCCATTTTACTAAACCCTGTAAAAATTGATGATTGAAGAATGTATCTGTATTATTCTGACTAATCTCAAAGGAAGATATGGGCATGAATGGGAATTATTTTTAGAAAAAGATTTAAAAATAATGATATTCTGTGTGAAAAATGATATAGTTGTCTTTCCATGCAACTAATTTCCAGATTTTAGTAATGTCCTATAAAAACCCTTTCTTAATTATCACGTTGCTGTATTTTTCTGATTCTTTTGCTTCAAGCGACATTTTGTCTTTATGGGACTAACCATAGGCTGCTTAACCTTAAAAAACATTTACTGAAGAGATGGTATGTCCTAATGAACGATAAGGAGTTATCATCTCCATAAAGTTGTCTGATGGTGATGGCCATCTATATTCACTAATAAGGTTTCAAGGCCTGCATTTCATGCATGCTTAAATGCCTGCATCAGCACTTAAATGGTCCCCTTCTAGATCTTTTTGCATTAAAAATGCAATCTTTTTGCATGTTACCTCTTGCTATACTGTCTTTTTGTCATTTAGTAGCTGTGCTTGCATTTGAGATTGAGTTCACAGTGCCTTCAGGTAGTAATGTAACAACTAAATTATTTTAGACTATCAGCTCTATGATGGTGAGACTTTATCTTCTGCATTTGCGCAGTTTTATGATAATAACAGAAAATAAGAAAGCAAATGGTGGTGACAGTGGAGTAAATCAGGACAACCGAGCTTTCAGAAACGTTTTGGCTGACATAAATTGAATAACATAATTGTGTTAAAGGTTGTGGATTAGAAATTCCAATGGAGAAAAACCAAAACCATTAGTATAAGAAGGGAAACAAGGTAACTGTGGTTATTGGGATATCGATAAGGGAAAAAATTGGAGAAACAGAAAATTTAAATAAAAAGACAAATTTCATTGAGAAATATTGATTCTGTTGCAACTTCATCATCCTGGAGAAAATACTGATATCTACAATTAATTAAGATTGAAAGAAAAAATATCCACAAAATTACAAAAATTGTTACTCTTCAAAAACAAAGTAAAATAGAAAACAAAAAAGCAAATTGGATGTTAATTTTCCTTAGTTTTCTTCAAAACCAGTTATTTACTATTGTAATTTTGGAATGTGATAAAGAGAAAAATATTTTATTATATAAACACTCAGGCTTTTAATCACCAAAATTTGCACAATTTCAAGAAACAGAGACTATAGAATTTGCAGTCCAATTTTGATGCTGGTCTGGCAATGGGTATGAGATGACTTCCGTGGTGTTCTCATGCCTATATATGGATAACCTGAAACTAGCAAACAATAAAGAAGAGAAGGCCACGGTGGAAAAGGCCAAATGAAGGTTCAGGGTTTCACATTCACTTCACTGAAAAGGAAAATAAAAAAATACATTTTCTGTAAAAGGAAATGAAAAAAATATGTTATCCAGATGAAAAAAATTTTGTGAAACATGTAAACTGCAGTTGTGATACTGCTCATTTCCTAGAGCTTTAGAATGCAAAAAAAAATAGTTACACAAAAATTTGTCTCTTTTTAGGAATACTAAAACTGGATGGTCTGGATTGCAACATGGATAAAATAAAGTTGGGGTTATTGAGAAAGGTTTTATTAAGAAAGAGATAGCTCTATGTGGACAAATACAGAGATTACTTAGTAAAAAGGTGTTTTATTCAAAGTCATTCTCTTCCCTGTTTCTCCATTTGAGAAATGACCAAAGACTGACATCTTGACTTATGGAAACTTTGTCTTCTACAAGTACAGTTTTAGTTGCGCTTCCAGAGCAGAGATTTAGTTAAATGTGTAGGAGAACATGCAGTACTGCAAAATACATGCATCTCACAGAATGCACTCTATATATTGTGATTTAGGAATGGTGTTAATTTCCTTGCTTTGAAATACAGGCAAAAAAAAATGTGGTAAAACATATCTTTAAAGGCTAGGTGTAGCATGAGAAAAAACATCCAAAACAGGTACCAAGGTTCAACTTATTCTAGCAATGTGGAAACATAAATTAGCTAATTAAAATTTTCTGTATAATTATGTATAATTCTGTATAATTTTCTATGTGAAAAAAAAATTAACATAGAATAACAAATGTTATTGTCATTCATTTTAACATTCTGTATTCTAATAATTTCTGTATACTAATTAATCTTTGTTTGAAGTTTGTAATTTATGGTGTCATGGGTTACAGTGCAAAATGTAATCAAAGGTGTGTTATTCTATCACCATCTGCTGGAACTGGAATGAGGGGAAGTGATGTAATCTTCTGTTGATAAACCAGCTGATAAGAAACCAGCAAAACAATTTCCTTATCTCTCCCATGATCCATCCTCCCTCCAGGCAGGGGTTTTCTGCTGATGGGCCACTGAGNTTTTCTTTCTTTTTTTTTCCTTCTCCTAATAAATTGTATTTCTGACTTGGAGTCTCTCATTGGTTTTGCTCTCAAACCAGTATAATGGACATTAGAAAGGTTCTATGAATCTATGAAATTCTGTAAGGGTGTATCAGTTTCTTAAAATTAAGTTATATACATTGTAATACTATTCAGTTTTGGTTTGTTTTGGTTTCTTTTTCAGAATAAATAGCACACACATTTCTAAGAACACGACATTCTTTTTCTTAAATTTATGTCTTTAATAAAACACTCAATTTCTTAATTCTATTTCTTCTAAATTATTCCTGTGATTTCTGAGAGAAAAAGTCATGTAAGTTTTAGTGTGATTCTTGAATAAGCACTTTAAATATCTTCTATTTATATTATATTTACAGGAAATAAATATATTGAACAATAGTATGAAGATATTTTTCTCATTAGACCTGCCTACAAGAAATGTTTGAAAACAGTGCATTTAAAGAACTGACTTTCAATATCCCATAAAGATTATTAAACTGCAAAAAGCTAAACTGGTGTGCAGAAAAAAAATTATTTCTTGACTTGAAAAGGCATTTTGTCCGTCTGGTTTGCTAACATTATATTGAATTAACTTCCATTTGCCAAAGTTCTGTAACTGATGTCCTAAAATGCATCTGAAAAGTCATTCTACTTCTGATTTATTTTTCTTTAGACAAATTTCCCACAGCACTGAATTAAACATACTAGGCTTTATAGCATATTTTCTATTTGTTTCTTCATATAAACAGAAGACTGGCCAGCTTGGGGCTAGTCTGCATAGAGATGATATGAAACATTAATGTGAAACAGTAGAAGGAATGATGATACAGTCTGTAAGGTAGTTAGGTTAACACTATTGCTTCCAACCATGAGTATATTTAGTTTGAAGTAGTTATATAAGAATATTGTATCTTAATTATTCTCTATTTTTAGCTGAGGGAGGTATACAGAGAGGTTTAACTTAATTTCCAAGAACATTCTGTTCAATTTAATTTCCATGCACAGTGAAATACTAAATTCCTTAAGAAAACCAAGACAGGTCTATTTCATCACATTTGAAATTTTCTATTTGGAAAAACAGCCTCCACTGGCAAAGAAGTGATTAAAATTCTATCCTTTGCAGCTAGTTTATAGCTGGAATATAAATGTGTTGCTTATGTGAGTCTCTTGCCGTCCACTTAAGAGTAATGTAAAACCTCCTATCATATCTCTCTTATTAAGACAGAGAGAGTTGGGGAGGTTCAGCCTGGAAAAGATCAGGCTCTGGGGAGCATTTCAGTACTTAAAGGGACCTAAAATAAAACTGTAGAGGGAATTTTTTGATGGACATGTAGTGATAAGACAAGGAAGAATAGTTTCAAACTGAAAGAGGGTAGGTTTAAGGACAGAGGCAGTATTTACTCTCACCACTTTTGTTCAAAGTGTTGTGAGAAATTGGAACAGGTTGGCCAGTGAAGATGTGGTTGCTCCATCTCTGGAAGTTGTTCAAGTGTTCATATTGGTTAGGGCTTTGAGCAAGCTGCTCTTGTTAAAGGTGTCCATGCACATGGCAGCAATTTGGAACGATCATCTCTAACCATTCTAACTATGATTCTAGGTGTGACCTGTATTTAAAACAAGCTTCACAGAGAAAACTGAGTCAGGATTTTTCCAATAAACTTCAACTCAAAATTAAAAAAGAATTAATTGTAAATGGAGTATCATTAAAAGATATTTGCTTTTATATCCTCAAAAAACTGATTTGTCTGTTTAAAGTTTGCTATAGTAAATTTGCTGTGAAATGCAGCAGATTAAGACTTTATTGAATTTGGAAAGCTGAAAATGACCTATTGGTCTGTGATTTAGAGAGAACTGTCTGTCTGGCGATCACTTTCTAATAAAGTCTTGTTTTTTTTGTAGTAAATTGGTAAATAAACACAGGATTTAAAAAATAATGTATGAGCATGACAACTGAAGTTGAAA
>VWYI01047419.1:0-65982 GCA_013399455.1 Anthoscopus minutus
TATATATATATATATATATGTAACAAATAACTGGTGTTTTACCATTGCCATTCAAAGCCCTGGTCCTTGACGGGATAGTTCCCCTCCTGCAAAAAAGGCACCTTTTAACAAGATGGTATAAGAGATTTTTTGAAAGAATGAAGTTAAGATATTCAGAATACAGCTCTATTATATGCAAGTATAAAAGGCTTAAAAAAATCTATGATTTTATCAAAGTTGGGGAAAAATTCAGTTATATTTCATGACAATCTGTTAATCAACCGTAATCAAGTGTTTAGTTTTTAATTTACTTTTTGCTAGTGTCTTAGCCTGAGAAATGGGAATGTCAGCTAAAAAATAAATGAAGTCATGAAAATAAAATTAAAGTTAACTTGGTAGTTTAAAATTAATGTCCTTCCATGATAAAAAGGCAGAAAGACCTGAAGGAATATTTTCAAATTTTGTGAAAGGATAAACTGGGTCTAACAAACCAGCTGAGTTGAGGGGTTTTGTGGCCAGGATGTTATTAATTCATTGCAGTGCGTGAATAAGAATTAAAAAACAACTATAAAAATGATCCAAAACATCAATGACCAACAGTGTTTATTTGATCATTAGTACAGTAGGTATTGTCCACAGGAGCAGGAAACATGGCTCAATAGGAGGAGAATTTATAGTTATTTAACATACAAGAGAATTTCAGACCGTTCAAAACACTGAAATGGAGAAAGACTTATTAAGAAACATAAAAGTGATGAAAGTATCCTTGTGTTGCAAACAGAAATTTTACGCTGATATCAGTAGACTGAGTTTGCAGTTCCATTGTATTTTCTAATCTATTATTTATTTGGGATTCATTTTGCACTGTTCAGTTCTTCTACCCGTTGGGCTTCCCCCATCTAAATTAGATCTGTGTGACATGTCGTCTGTTTAAAAACTCCACTGCAACATGGAAAGAACTTTTTTTTTCCCATGACAGAAATTAAAATAATACCATTTAAGAAAAGTGAAATTATCGTCCCTTCCAGGCTCTTCATAGCTATATAAGAAAATTGACCTTTTCAAATCTTGGAGTTGAATTTATATTTCAGAGCTGTACAAGATTTGGACTAGAATTCACTATTCAGAAGGCCCCTTATTTAGATAGCTCAGATATGTACTCACTGTCCTGTTTAAATTTAAGTTTGGGAGACCACTGAACTAAATTCTTAGTTCAGCTTCCTCACTGGCTCCCAACTGGAATGTCACCCAAGAATTCCATCAATGAGTAAGGTTTTGTAGACCATAAAAGTAAGACAAGGACCCATTTTGTTTGCTCTAGGATATGAACAGCCTTTCAGAGGTCTGAAGTGTTAATTTATTATATTTTCACTTATGGCTTAAAGAAATTTGATGACTGCTTTTATGGATCCCATCTTGATATTTTACATAGTGGGAGGAAAGTCACATGCAAGATTGTCCTATGGAAAACACTAAAGAACAATGGACCAGGAAAAAAAGAAGTTAATTCCTAAGTTCACTACAGAAAGTTGTTCTTTTTCACAGGTTACCGACTTGGTAGGGATGATTGTTTTTAACAGGGCAACCATGATTTGAATATTTCCACTCACTCTTTCTATTATAAAGAAAGTGAGAAACAATTGTAGCTATTGAGGGTGACCTAATGTTCATACTAATGAGCATGTTAATAAATTTCCAAAAGATGTGCCTAGGACTCAATTTGTAAGATTGGAACTGTTAGGAGTGAGGATCCATGTTGACATTTGTAAGAAATCTTTTGTCTGATTATGTCTGATTGTGTTGTATGCTCAACACAGGTACTGACCTTATAGAAAGACCAGATGATGAGTCCCTCCAGTCTGAGCATTTAGAGCTCCCTAGGCATGCCCTTGTTTGCTCCCTGCCTCTCTCACATTTGTTCTTTCTCTCTGAGCCGGACAGGGTGGTTTGAACCATGTCGTTGATTGAAAATTGGAATAACCTTCTCTAATGGCAGGTGATGCTGCCATCAGCCTGTCAGGCTTCCCCTGTGCTTTTGCATTTATCTCAGTCTGTAGGACTATGTTTGCTTGCACAGTGCATCCCTAACAGCTGCGCCAAAGAATGACCCCATAGCTGCTGCATGGTTCAAGCTGACATCTCCTTTCCAGGAACATGTCACCTGATCCTGCTACTGTGGGGCTTTCAGCTCTTCAAATCTTCTAAACCAAGCAGCCTTGCCTGCAGGGAGATGAGAGATTGTTTTCAGGCTACATTTTTTTCCTATTTTTTTATAAATGTTTACACACTTGATGAACTAAGTTCTTGGTCCTGAAAGAGAACGAAGACCTGATTGCATGCCAGTAGAGTTGGTCCAGAAGTTAGTTACTTAGTGAGTTACTAAGTTAGTCAAGGTCTGGAGAATGTCTCTTATGAGGAAAGGTTTGAATTGGGCTGGTTCAGCCTCAAGAAAAGGCAGTTGACATGAGGCCTCCTTAATATGTACAAAAATGTAAAGGGTTGGTGCCATGAAGATGGATCCAGGCTCTTCTCAGTGGTGCCAATCAATAGGACACGAGGCAATGGGTAGAAAGTGATGCAAAGGAAGTTCCACTTGAACTTGAGGGAGAACTTCTTCACTATGCAAATGACCATGCACTGGAACAGGTTGCCCAGAGAGTGTGTGGAGTCTCCCTCCCTGGAGATATTCAAGAAGCCTCTGAATTCAATCCTGCACCACATTCTCTGGATGACCTTGCTTAAGCAGGGAGGTTGGACCAGATGTACACTGTGTTCCTTTCCAACCTGACCCATTCTTATCCTCGAAACAAGACAAATCTCCTACCTCTTCCTGTAAAGTGGCTGACCTCAATGGAAATGAAACTTGCACTGGGCCTAACATGATGGGGCTTGAAGCACTGAAAAGTTGTCTGAAAAGCTAAAGAAACAGTGATTTGCTTGTAGATGTGTAAGTACAGGCAGCTGAAGCTCTAGGTATGTTCTCCAGGTATGTCACTCACATATTGCTGTACATATATTTCTCTGTCCTGCAAAAATTAAAACAAGTCACTACCAATAACAACCAAAAGGAAATAATTTCTCAAAGGCAAATATTCCCTTAACAATGATTAAATATTGTTATTTATAGAACATGTGTGAATAAAAATTATGACACACTCTTGTGATAGTTGTCAATTCTGTTGTGGTTTAACCCCAGGTGGTAATTGTTTTGTTAATTTATACTCTATGCCATTTTGGCACCTGCAAACAAGGCATTATTGCCCCAACACATACCTGCAGGGATGTTTCTATTTTCCCATAATTCTGCTTATGAGCTGGAGACAAAAATATTTGCCGTTCTAAAGAGAAATTCCATGCATTTGAACAAGATATGCATTGCCATTGCAGAAAATTACAGTAATGCTAACGGCACATATCTCAGCCTATTCTCCCTAGGCAATACTGCTCCTCACTATCCTGTGTGCTTTCACAGCTGTCACAGGATCTCGCTCAGGAGTGCACCATGTCATGGGGCCCGTGAGCAAAGAAAGGTTTCAGCTGCATATCCACAGACACAATTTATCTCACCCTTCTTGGGTGAATCCCATGCAGGGGGATTTGATGTGCCTTGTGTGGGGGACAGCCATGTCCCTTCCTCATTCCTCAGGAGACAAGGCAGTTGCAGGGTCTGGCTTTGCAGGGTTCTCCAGCTACACTGGGCATGGGCAGCATTTGTTCATCAAGGAGGGATGGTGTGAGAGGGTCAATGCCAACTTCAGGTTTTCAAAAGCAGGGATACTTCTGTTCCCCTTCCATATTTCTCAACTTTCTTCCAGATTTCTTTCCAGTCCTGTACCTGAAACTCTGCAGGTTTCCTGATCATCTGCCAAGATAATTCAGCTTGCTAACCTTGCAAACAACAATTTCCATTTTTGTGCATCTGCAGCTGTCTCTTAGTGCAGCAGTGGGAGCTCATTGCCCTGCTGGGTCAGACAGACACCAGTGCTGAGGGGCAGGGCAGGGAGAGATCCTGCAGGAGAGGGAGAGGGCAGTGGGTGACAGGGGGAAGCAGTGGCATCAACTCATGCAGCAGCACTGAACTGCTGAGTTTGCCCCTCTGTCCCACCAGGACACCACACACCATCCTGTGGAATCTGCATCTCCTTCAGGGAGTTCTGATCTTATATAAACATTGCAGATGGGATTGCACCTTGGATTTAAACATAAAGATGGACGATTCCATCCCGTTAGTGGCAGAAGCTTCCTTTCTGGTTTATATTGCTCCTCTTACTAATTAGAGGAAACTCTGGGTGCTTTCCAGAAGAGCAATAAGCAACAGAACAAGTATTTGTCATGTGCTCATCCTCTCCACAGGGAGAAATCTGTGTGCAAGGGAATGGTCTATTTGAATTTTTAAAAACCATTTGTACACAGACTCATATCCAAGCAAACAAACATATTTATTTTCCTCTTAAGGGAATCAAGGTAAAAAAGAAGCTTGGGATAATTACAATGAAAAGAGATGAAGCTGCCAATGATGCTTGTGTGCCTCTGAAAGTTTTTCTATTGCTTTAATATAGTTCTCTTTGAGCATCCTTCACTGAAGCTGTGGGAAATAACATGTGCTGAAGAAAAAACACATTTGTAAATCACCAAAAAAACTAGTCTGCATGTACCACATGGTCGCTGTGTCAGCTGGAATTACTTCACCTCTTTAAATAGTTCTCTTACCGAGAAGTTGACTTTTACAAGCACAGGGTTTCCATGCTATTATTAGTGCTACCAGACATCCACACAATAGGGAATTTCCTATATTCCGTCTGGAAGACCCACATCCCTTGCTGACATAATTTAAGATATCACTTTGTTAATATTTTTGGCAGATGCAGACAGTGATACATAGGAGCTATCCAGGCCAATGTTGCTGGGCTGGCTATGGGCATGACAGCTTGGCTTCTTCCCCAGTTGCAAGATGATGTTCTCAGAGAGAGGCAGAATCTTGCTGGTGCATCTCCTTCCTCCCAGCACCTCTGATCTCCAGGTCACATTATCCCAGCTCCAGTTCTGTCCACCTGGGCAAGTTTTCATTCTCCTCTAGTTTCTTATCCAAGGGTTTCAATGGCATCTCAGCAAGTTTCTGACCCAGGGAGTCAGGAAGCAAAAGGTAGGGGTAAAAAAAGAGGGGTCTTGCTATTGCTAGACCAAGTTTAATGGTGACCTCGAGGTGGGGAGCTGGAACAGTCCTCATGGATCATGATCTGGTTTTATTGCATTCTCCAAATCTTGATTTTTTTTTGTTCAAGTTGCCTATTGTTTTTATATTTACTAGATGTATCAAACTCTGAGATATGTCACCAAGGTATGAGAGTATCTCCAAAGTAATGGCTATGCCAGAACAGCCAGGACCTGCTCCCAAAGGAGTTAACTGCTAACAGAGCCATTCTTGGTGCAGTCTCGTACCTGGAACTCCCCTTTGCGGTTTTGGATACACTTGTCCATCTTGGCAGAGATCATTATTTGGAAGCTGAAGGTGTTTCATACATAAATAGTGAAACACACTGCTGGAAACTTTTGTAGTCTCAACTGCCAATATTTGATGGTGGGAGTCCATGAAAACTATCTCAGTTTATTCTTGTCTAAGAACACCACTTTTAAATAAAATTGTAACACCTGAAAAAAATCTCAAGACCATTTTTATCTTTATAGTACAGAAACAAATGGCTAAAAAATGTGTCTTTTTTAAAAATGGAAAACCATATTTGGCCAAAGACCAAAAATGAGAAATTTTATGCCAAAGGCTAAATAACCTGGAGATTAGTTATACAGGCCAGCTCTTGATCTCTTGATGTTCTTTATTGCAGACTGTCCACTATTAATGTTTTCTCTTTAATTTTAAAGCAATAAATGAAAAATTTTGCTCTCATTTTTAAAAAAGATTGTATTCCTTGGATAAACAGAAAATATCAACAAAGTAGATAAAACCCAAAAGTTATTACTTCATTAGTAACTCATACTTTTTCAGTTTAATTTTGATCCATTGCTTTAGGCTGAATATTTTTTTTTCCACTGGAATGGAATGAAAAATTAGGGACTGTAAACCAAAGTTTCAAAGGTCAGAGGCAAGTTACTTCTCATTCCCTTCTTCTAGAGTTGCTTTATTTCCAGAGTCAAAATATGAAGACAATGTAACTGCTGTTCCTGTGCTCTAACTGTAGCACTCAAAAGCTGTAGAACAGACAAACAAGCCTTTTTCTTTTTAGAATCCAGTCCAGTTAAGCCATAATAGGAAAAAAATAACACCTTCCCTGCTATATGCCTTACATTTCACTTCTGGAGGCATTACAAAATAAGCGCTATCTGGAAACCATTCCACTTTACATGGATATGTTCATACTTTGGAAATAAATATCCTTAAACATAAAAAATAGCGTACTTTAATTTAAATAATTTTCAGGTCATTTTTTTCCTTATTCACAGAGGTATTTATCTTATAAAATCAGACAGGATATAAAAGCTTTTTCTACCACAAATATAATTGAAACATACCAATAAACACCTTGGTTCTGGCCTTTTTTGTAGAGCTACTGAGTGTTCAATAAACTGAACAACAAATGTTATTAGTATTAAGTGGCTAATAAAATCTTATTTATGTACTCATGTTAACAATAATCTGCTTGTGGAGTGTGCATACTTCCCTGCTAGCAACTTAGAACACAATTTCCAAGAACCTTGCATCGCTTCAAAGAAATAATAGCCTGACTGTGGTCTAGGCTTTACTGGAAAATGGATAGAGTGATCATTGCCTTAATTAACACAAACATCATCTATTTCACTTCTTAAAAGCTGCAGAAGAAAGGGGAGCTCTAGAGATTTTTCTACTGTGAAATAAATCAAGAGCAAACATTAAGGGATTTTTTTTGTGCATATACTTTACCTGCATTTCCTTTTCTTTAAGGAAGCATTCAACAAAAAGATTTTATACAAATTATTCTGAAAGTGCTTTAAGAAATGTACTCATAAGTTGAGAGTCCCTATAAACACATTTATATATGCTGTCAAAATGGATAAATTAACTGTCCAAACTCCTGTGGTAGCGTGGAATTCATGATGGTTTATGTTACAAAGCTCATTGGAAACTTTAACAGTTCTGTCTAAAAAACTTTAATCCTATTGGGAATCCAATAGTAATATACTATCACAGGCCCAGGCAGTGACAGTACATTGCCATTCTGAGAAGCAAACAGGCAGATTCCTGTAAGGACAATGACTTGCTTTTGAAGAAAGTGGTGAAATTGGTGCAATTCCAGAGTCAGCAAAAATTCCCGCCAACTCCTGCTACATGGGACACAACTGAGCTGCTGCCGTGGGCAGGAGAAGGACAAATGGTGCTTTACAGTGAGCCCACACCACAGATGAAGCTTCACAAGGAAGAACTGGTGTTCTTCAGCAGAGTGTAAATTTCTTTCTTAAGACATAAATCCAGCCCTGTAGTTGTTTTGGCCTTTGACTGGTATTATTATTTATAGCTGCTTATCGTGCAGGCAGTGTCATATCCTGTTTATGCATGTCCATCTTTTGTCTTTTTCTTCACAATTAGACTTGCCTATACTTGCAAATAAGCCTGGAAGAAGGTGTGCTAGTTTAGGCAAGGCATTATTCAGTTAGACAACCTGAAGTATATAATACTCTGCCAAGTTCCTGTGTGTACGTGTTGTGAAAGTATTATTCAGTTACATTCAACTTTAAGAATAATTTGGACCTCCTTTCCAGCTCTTGACAAAACAGAACAATTTCTAGTCCTTGAGCAATGGAGTGAATGAAATCTGGATTCTCAGACTTCCTAAATACAGGATTTGCCATGTTTATCTCTCTTGTTATTGATCAAAAATGCTGGTTGAAAATTTTTTTCCCATCTAGATGCAAATTTCTCTTTTGCCTGAGCCCTGCTGCATTCACTAGAACAAGAATTCTACTCTAGCATTTCCCTCTAACATGAGATTTCGTAATGAAGTCCTATTATACTTCATGGGTATCATATGCTGCCATATTGCTTGAAATTTGCCACCACATTAAGAAATTAAGGACAATAAACAGACAGAAAACACATTTTAAACCTGTTTTTCCTTAAAAAAATGAGAAAAATATTTTTATCTTGTAAAAAATTATAATATATTGAAATATATCCAAATGAAAAACAAAAAGAAGTCCTAAACTTCACAGTGAAATGAAAATCATAGAATCTTTTGATTGAAAATATTTTTGCTCAATTTAAAATTAGCTTTAAAACTAGCATATTGGCCAGATATTAGAAACAGATCTCCATAATTTCTTTCTCCATATACTGAGTTGACATAACCCTGTGAGTTGTTTTGATAGAAAAAAAATAAAAAGCCCCATGTAAAACCTCTTCAAAACCCAACAAAAACACTACAAACTTGTATTATAATAGAAATGAGAACACCGACTTTTCAGAGAAAGCTCAAAATCACTGCATCAGGAGGGAAGACTTAATATTTAAACCTCCTTTGCAGTCTGCACCTTCCCCTGCAGTTTGTATTTCAGTTGACCTGTGAGATTTATGAGTTGCAGAATATTCTGATCAGTCCCCTCCCAGCAGGGCTTCTTCCATCCCTGCTGAGGTTTGCTGCTGTCTCCCCTCTCACCACAGGAGTCCCTCCCTCTCTGCTGCCCCGGGCTGCAGTTCCTGGCTGTGACTCTCCTCCTCCCCTCCTCTTAAACTGTTTTTCTCCTTTGTTTATCTAAGTTGGTCACCAGGGACAGCCCAAATCAGAGTTTCTACCTGAGGCTGGCTTTTTTGCCTAAAAGAAATGTGGCATGTCAAAAAGGAACAAAAAGAGAGTATTTCCTTCAGAGAGCTGAGGACTTGGCAAAGCATTTGTGGCTTGGGTCCTGAGCTGGTTTTCCATCTCCCAAATGGGGAGCAGTGTTATACACAGCATGCTCTGCAAGCTCCCCAAGAGCATGGGGACACCAGTGCAGACAGGGGACACCCATTTCCTTGCTAATCGGCAGCCGGGTGCTGGATACAGAAGCAACTGAAGCCTCACAAAAGGTGCTGGGTTTTTGGTTCCCAAACCTGCTGAAATGCTGTGCTCGAGTAAGCCCCAGCCTCAACATTTCCAAATGACATCTTTGCACACTGCTTGCACTGCAAGTGCTTCTTATTTTAACAGAACTGTCTTCTGATTGGAAAGTGTTTTCTATGCAATTTTTTAATTAATCCTAGTAGGCACATTATGTGCTCACTTACCATATTGGCTCTAACTGACACCTGTTTTATACATCCTGGGATGGAGGATGTATTTCTATCACTTTATCTCCTTATGCCTTGAAATCAATATCTTATTTTCTATTTCTATTTAAAGGAAGAAAAATTTAAATACTTCTGAAACAAAACTGCTTGACCTTAATATTGATTCACTAGTAAAAACAGAAAAAAATAAACTAATCATTCACACCAATATTAATCTAACTATATGTCGATTCCATGACCTGGCTTTGATTAACAATTATTTGAAAAATTTCTATTTATTTCTATGTTGCTTCTGTTCCCAGGTTCTTGGGAAATGTGTAGTTTTATTAGCTCATACATTTGATAGTATATAATAGAATTATCTTTCCTTTTTCAGTTTCCAATTTTATTACTGAAAAATCAATTTATTACCTGTTAGCATGTTCCTAAAAGGAAAATAAGAAAATGTATCTCTGTAGAGGATATCAAAGGTCTCTTTACAGGAGATGATGCTATTTTCTCTGAATGCCCAACATTCATTAAATGATGTACAGAGGAAAACACCTCAGAAAGATCAATGCCTGCTTAGTAAAAACATCTCAAAATTCACAAACGGTGTAATATAATTTAAAAACTCTTATGGATCTATTTTTTCATTAAAGCCTTCAAATGAAGAGAATAACCTTTTCTTAAACCAGAGATAATCTGAATTTTAAGGATTCTCTAAAGACACATACTTTTGACTTTGCAGCATTTACCTGTGATAAAATATTTGGTTAACAAGGACACAGTGTGGAGAAACACCTAATAATGTCTGAAAGACACTCTTGGTTTTGGACATATACACTCCTTATCCTGGACTTGAAAGCAAGGTGGAAATTTATCCCCACTCTACATCCCTCTCACCTCTTTTTTTTAAAATTGTGTTTAAATTCATACAGTACACAGTTCTTAGAAAGCTCTCAATGATCTTGAGCATCTCTGACAGGATCTAATTTTCTGAATGGGCAGGGGGAAGGTTGCAGAGGTTTTTATTTTGTTACATAGTACTGGCTATTAAAATAGATATAAACATATATTTTTCAAGAGAAGACTGGTAGGAAAGGATCAGGTTTTCATCTGATTTCTGCTAAATTAGGGAAAGTCAAGCTAATTTTCTTCAGCTGAGAATCTGACCTGATGGCTCTTTGTTTGGGATTACACACATTTTTCTGACAGGCAGGCATGTAGCTTGATTTAACAACTTCTCATGCTGTTTCTGTCCTTTCTATATTTGTACTAAACATCAGTTGAATCTTTTGAATATTCATATTGAGTTTACATGTCCTTACTTTTCACATTCAGGTTTTGAATAATTATATTCTGAGAACTTCATCAGAGGCAGCAAAATAATTTGCAAATCTGAGGAGCCTTTTGTACTCTCAGTTACCTTGGGGCTGTAGTATTTCAGCACATATTTTCTGAAGCTTTGCTGCTGGCAAAAGGTAAGATTTTCAATAGCCTCATGTTCTTTCATGTTGTGACTTGTTTGCTTCTTGTGGAGCTTAGTCGAGCTTCCTATAATTCACAGGATAGTTAAGACTTTTTGTTGTAGTTTTCTTTTTTTTTTTCTTTCTTAAACACATATTCTAAGTAATGTTCACGACTGCATATAAAAAGGTGCCTGGCCATGCAATGGTAGATCTCAGGTAACCAATTAATATATGACTAAATGTTATGTGTTTGCGAACAATGTTATCATCACAGTATAGGCCATGCCCCAAATTAGGTGGTTTTCAGGAAGTTATATTCTGAGCTGCTGGTTCCCTGGAAGAAGTCTAGATTTTGAGTTTGTGTCAGTCTAGTTATGTCTGAGCATTTCAGTGGGATATCACCCAAAACCTTTCTCATCTGAGGTGTTCATTTGGATGCAGACTATTTAATCATATCTAGCCCAAAGCAGTTTTCTGACAAAAGATCTTCCTTATGTGCCTTAGACCCTTTAATTTTCTAGATCATAGATTTATGAATCTTACATGAACCCCAAGATGTTTATCTCAGCTAAAATTTTTTAGATATGGGACAGAATTATAATAAAGAGGCTAGCTAAAGGAAAACTGGAAAGAGATAAATACACCCCAACACAATTAGATGTTGTTCAGACAAAGGGGCTGCAGCCCTGCACATGGATGTAGATTGCTGGGTCTCGAAAGGCAGGACTGGAGGTGTGGAAATACCTTGGGACTGGAGTCCACAGCACAACTGAGTAATTTCCTTCAGTAGAGCAGAAAGGGAGTAATTTCCTCTAGCCTTCTGCAGGACGACCAATTGAAAAAGTGTTGTGAGCATCTGGATGAGATCTCCTGCAAGGCCTCCTAAATTTGGGTTAGAAGATTTGCAAGAGTGCAGTGGATTTATGAGGAGCCATAAGTTTATGAGTGGCCATCCCTGGCCAACCAAGTGCACTAACATCATTGTGGGGCTGACATGAAAAGTGACTGAGAGATCCTCAGTTAGAACTCCTTGTTTGGAGCAGTCACTAATAAGAAACTAAGAGGAAAATGGCAAAATTCTAAAGGTTACTTTATTTCTGAAAGCAACATCTTTTTCAGCTACATTTTACTTCTACCCAAAGTGAAATTTAAGTCCCAGAGCCCATCTTAGCAAAGAATAATAAATACATAAGCTTTATTCTGTCTTGAAAAAGAGTGTGATTCCAGCCTTCTGAGAAGCATTTAAATGGCATTATATGGAATTTCCTGAGGCTTACTCATGAAAAAGAAGTTCAATTTTGTTCCAAATTTTGAATCTAAATTTTTACACTCCTCTCTGCCATAACCCCCATAGTATTTTAAGTAGTTCCAGTCTAGTAGTCAAACATTTCAGTTTGTCTGTGGGATTGACATTCTGCAAATGCAAATTATGATTTTTGGGAACACTGTCAACTAACTGAGGGACTGAAAGCAAATCGTGTGCTACCCCAGGAGACCACGGTTCTAGTATCAACGTGTGTATCTCTGCTCCCTGTCTGAGAGGTGCTTCTGGCTCCTTGGCAGACCTTTTCCTACGAGGATGAGTGTGATTCCAACCTCAGGTAGTAATTCAGCATAACTCTTTTCCTGTGCCACTGCTTTGCTGTTGTGCATTAAATTTATGATCTGACACTGAAACTTCAAATACAGGTGGTTTAAATAACCTTTAGAAAAAGGTGAGGGGTTTTTGTACATGTTGTGCAGAATGTTGACTATGAAACTGAAGAGTGGAAGGAGTAATTGTAGTGAATTCCAACTTTCTTAAAGCAGAAGCAGTGCTAGGAGTTAAGACAGGCAGTGCATAATAAAAATATTGCATATGACAGTCACAGATTAATTGAGATGGAGTAGAAACACTTGTGAGCAGATAAGGTGCTTGCAGTAGTCTGTGGATGTAGCAATCACTTTTATGTTTACATTTCTGAAGCTCATCTCCTTGTAGTTATAGATCACAAAGCTCTGATTTTGCTGTTTGGCAACCCAAGTCAAAAATACCCAAGAGGGAGAGATAGGACTGAAGATTACAAACCTTCCAAAGAAATTGTCTTTGTATGTATTAAGTCTAAATGACTGCTGCACATTGCAGCAAGTATAAACTTCTGTAGAAGAAAAATATGTAAGTCACTTTGTCTTAAAAACTAAATCACAAAATGATTTAGGGACTGCTCCAAAGCCCATGAAATCAGTGAGAATTTTTCCACGAAACCCAATAGGATCAGCCTTTAAAGATGGTTTATTTTGCAATAAAGGCAGTGAAATCCATGGTAGCAGGGTGATCAGCAGGAGTTCCAAATATACACAGAAGCTATCCATGTGGTAATTACTGTAAGACAAAAGACAGTATAAATGGGTGTTTTAATGGATATTGACTAGGAATTAATCTGATTTCAAGGGGATGTCAGATATCTAAAACAAGTGATAGAGAAATAGGCCTATACCAGGTACAAGGCAGGTAGCTTTCTGAGCATCTCTTAAAGTCATAATTCAAATGGCTCAGAGGTGCAGAGTATCAAAGAGAAAACCAGCGAAAACAAGAAAAAATATAGGAGTCTGGAAGTGCATTTTAGAATGAGCACATTTAAAAAAGTGTACTCATCTGGTTCCATCTGTGCATGACTCAGTTCTACTGCTGAGTGCCAGACTTCGCATATAAACCCAAATGAAGGAGTACAACGTGCCTAATTGAACTTCCCTTACTCACAAATGAATCTCTGCAATGATTTGGGCAGGACATTGTAGGGGTGTATTCAACTTCATTCCAAATCTGTCCTGCTGATCCCAGAGGACTGGAAATTATAACAGTGCTGGCTTTGACTTCTCAGAATAAGAAAGACCTTTTCTTACAATATAAGCTCTTTTGACAAGAACTATTTGGTCAGTATTTGTGCAGTACCAAGATGCTTTGACAGTACAAATAAAAGTTACCATTTGCCTCCTTTCTCATTGTCACGCCCACATGTGAATGGCTTCTCTTTGTCCTTTAGTATCTGTTTCTGAATCACAGTGAGTAACTGTGATATTGTTTGATGTGCTTGCTAACACTGCAAGACCTGGGAGATAACTTTGTAGGGAATGATCTACTACAAAATCTTCTTGAAGGGCAGGTTGTCATGAATCCTTTGTTTAAGTCATCACTTTATCTAATGAAGGCAATGAAACAGGTTTTTAAGACAAGAATTTATTACAGTATAATATTTTCATATAAATATCCTAAGGAATTCTCCAGTTGACAAAGGATCTTCGTCACTGAACTAACAGCTCAGAACAATGTACTCTTACAACATTCCTCAGCGGCATTTCCTTATCTGATAATGTACAAATGGTGTGAACCTTGGCTGAAGTACAGGTCTGCAGCCTTTTTCCCAGAAAAGCTTTGGGGACAATTGTGTGTGAGCTACAGTATCAGCAGGTGGCCTGGGACACACACTGAACCTGGCACTGTGGCTGCTGGCTCCATCAGCCAAAGGGCTGGGGACTGTTCTTGCACTGCAAGCCGGGGACAGCTCTGGGAGCCTACTGGTGCCACACTTTCTCAAATCCTGACGGTGAAGGAGGTTCCCCAGCATCCCCATTTAATTATTCCTGACAATGTGTGAATGAGAGTTCCTGTGTCTGATGCACCTGGGACAGGATTCCATGAGCACAAGGTTCATGGCCAATAATCACACTCATGGATGACACATACACAGGCAGTAACTCAGCTGTGTCCCACCTGCACTCTTCAGAGGCATGTCCAAAGAACGTGTCTGCAGATTTCTCACAGTTTATTGTTCTGGCCAGCAGATTTTTCGTTTTGCCACAGCGCTCAGGCAAAGCAGCAAAATAAGCTATATGGATGGTATTGCATTTAGCATCTGGTGCATAAAGAAGGCACCAGAGACTCTGAAGATCCCTGTCTAGTCACATATTTTTAAGAATATTATAATGTGACTTTTGAAACCAAACAGGGTGGTAATCTGGCTGCACCAGGTTTATTGCACCAGATATTTGTTCAAAAGGTCCAGGCAGACTAAAGATATACTCAGTAAACTGCACGGGTGGGAGTGGGGGAGTATATGATACAATATAGCTATAATCATAAAGTACAAGACCTACTGAGCTACTTTATGACCTTTTCCTTCTCCAGTGAAGAAAGCCTTAATAAGTCGCTTCTGGCTGTGCCAGTCATGAATTACTGCTGTCTGCACAAAGGAAGATAAATATTGTAACACATCATAGAGCATCTCTCCCTTTAAATACTGTAAATAGATGAAGACATAAAACCCAAGAGGAGCTTGAAGTAATAAGGGAAAAACTAAGCCAAAGAACCAGAATGGAATTAATCCAGAGCATATAATTTTGAAAGCAAACCTTTGATATAAAATGTCTCTTTTTCTAATGATGACTAGGGACAAGACTAGAAGCACAACTATAGTCGTCCAGAGCTGACAGTGAGTTTTCCATTGAATATGCAAAGAATATTTTGTGGTACTATCAAATTTTTGTAGCCATGAGTCTATTCTCCTTGCCCAAATATTTCTTTCACTGTCTTGGCTGAAGCCTTCACCATCCCCTCACTGCTCAGCCCCACTCCCCAGCAGAAACTGTTTCCAACAGAACAGGCAGAGGAGCTGCTTGTGTGAGTAATTCTCTGACCTGTTTAACTGGCCCAGGTCTTTTGAAATGAACCAGGTTTGGAAAGAGCTATTTAAGCTGCTTAAGTAAATATGGCTTGTATTTGCTAAAAAGGATTAGGAGGAGCAGCAGGAGCAAACGGCAGGTTTGAGGAGTTTATTGCAGAAACAATGAGAAGCATCTGAGGGAGCAGTCCCCTTCTCAGCCAGCAAAGCTGCAGCTGCAGAAAACATCTGGGCAAATACTTCCTCTCATTTGCTGAGCAGAAGACATGTTAATACCAGTGTATATTGCAAAACTGAAACAGAAACAGCAGGAGCCCTAAAAAAATAAATCTAGAAAGTAGAAATAATAGTTATGTCTGATTTCTGTGGAAACTCCACCTACCTGCTCTCCCAAAACAATAGTTAAGAACGTGTGCTGGTTTTGGCTAGGATAAAATTAATTTGCTTCACAGTGGTTGATATGGAGCTATGTTTTTGATTTTTGCTGAACACTGGGTTGATAACACAGAGATGTTTTTGTTATTGCTGAGCAGGGCTCACACAGAGCCAAGGCCTTTTCTGCTTTTTGTATGGCCCCAGTGGCCAGGGGGTGCCTGGGAGGAAACACAGCCAGAAGAAGTGACCCAAAGTGACCAAAGGGATATTCCAGACCATGTGACAGCATGCTCAGGATATAAACTGGGGGGAAGAAGGAAGAGAGGGGGGAGGTTTGGAGTGATGGGGTTTGTCTTCCCCAGTCACCATGATGTGTGATGGAGCCCTGCCCTCCTGGGAATGGCTGAACACCTGCCTGTCCTTGGGAAGCACTGAATTAATTCCTTGTTTTGCTCTCCTTGTGTATCAGGCTTCTTCTTCTCCTACTAAACATTGTTTACCTCAACCCATGAGTTTTCCAGCTTCTACCATTCCAATTCTCTCCCTGATCCCAGTGGTGAGGGCGTGAGGCAGTGGTTGTGTGGGGCTTGGCCGCTACTGGGGTTGAACCAAGGCAGAAAGAATCTCATTTATGGACACATAAACCTTGGACAAATATCTGTGTACCAAAATACCTCAAAACTACCAGTAATATGAACCTGCTTACAAACCGACAATTTTCATGACTGTGTCAGATAAAAGATTGTGAAATACAGAGAGAAAAACATGTATGCTTAAGAAATTAAAATTAAAATAAGATTGAAAGATGATAGGAGTGGGATTTTAAATGACACATTCTTAGTTTAAAAATAAAAGTTATTATATGTTAATATTATTTAGAAATAAAAGGTATTAATTATCTAATGTTTTCTAAATATGTTTAATTTCTGTATATAATAGTATTCAGGTGGTTATTAAAAAGGAGTCAGACATCTGACCTATAAAAAAAAAAGTTTATGTTTAGTTTCACAGGTAGAGGGAAGTTTCAAGGAAATCTTATAGATATATGCCCATACACATTCTTAAAGGAACTTTTGGTTTCTTAGTGACATAAATAGTCCTCATTTTAAAGCATGTTTGGGATTTTTGACATTTTAGAGAAACAATAAAGCTGCTTTCCTGAAACTCAAACCATAAAGTGAAACTCAAAGTACTTTCTGCTGTTTACTTTGAGGAGTGTATTGAACCAGATGACTTCCAGAGATCCTTCCCTCTCCTGTTCTGTGATTTTACACTACAAAATATCAACAAACTGCATATGGATATAACCAGTTTTCCTTTTCCTTTTTTTTTTTCCTTTTGCAAGAACTGTGTGAGGAAAACAGAAAAACCAGAAAATTACAAATTCCCAGGGGATGCTATACAAAGACACTGATTTCTGCTTTTCCCTGTGGTGGAGCGAAGCGTCGCGTGTTGCACACTGACATCTCCTGCTCTGCCCTGCCCTGCAAACCTCTCTCTCCTCTCCAGCTGGGGCCCAAAGAAATGGCAAAGGGGAAAGACATTTCCCAAATGGGCATACAGAAGTATCCCCTTGGTGTGTGCCAAAAGGCACACCCTAAGAAGTTTTCAGAGAGGTTGTGTTTGTTGACTAATTTACTCAAAATATTTAAGCCTTGAAAAAGGCATCAATGTGAAAAAAATGTCAGTGTTTCATATTTTCTTAACCAATTCTTTTTTTTTTTCCTTTTATCATTTACTGTTTCTAGTAACCATTCCCTTTTAGCTCAGTTGTTCTATGATTGGTATTAATCATATATCCAAAATACTCGATTTTTGAAAGTGTTTTCTCCATCAAGCCATTTCATTAATTTCAAAACAACAGGAAAACTACTTGCTCTGTATAACCTTGAGAAAATGGTAACCTACTATGCTCCCAGCTATTATTTATCCTGATCAGCTTGAAATCTTAGCAAGCACATGCAGATACAGGATGGTCAATTCCTTGCACACCCATGAATAATGCTACTGCAGCCTGATCATCCATGATTTCTCTGATAAGTCTTCTGTAAAAACAAGGACAGTGATGCATCATAATAACCTTCAAATTTCAGATAGCATATTTTTGTTTCGTAATGTAACAAGGAAAATTTGGAGATAACTATAAATTTTTTAACCTTTAAACAACAAAACTTTCTGATCTTTAAAACATCAATAAAACATTTTTAAAAAATCATACATTACAATGAAGCATATGGCTGGCATTATAAAAGATGCATCAATGTTATTTCCCTCATGTAAATTCCCAGAGGCTGGTTTCATTCTGATTTGTCTTGGGATCACCACAGGTATGTTCTTAATTTGAATGGTGAATTTATTCGGATTATAATGGAAACGGGCACCATGTGGCTAAACCTATTCAAGCAAATGATTTCATCATTATGGTTTACAAAAAAATCTTCCTGATCTATTAAGAATACTTCACTTATCGTAAGGACAATCTCAGTGACACAACTCAGGAATTATGTAGCCTCTTTAGAAAGTGATTAATTAGAATAAAAGGAACCTACTGAGACAGTGGTCTCCTACTATTTATGAATAATTGTCTACTTTTCTCTTTAGATCTATTGTTTTATGTTAAAGCCTAGCTTAGCTAAAGGTAAAAATTAATATTTGTAGCTTTACTAATTTATAATACTATATATTGATATGTTTGTGTGGATTTTAAAATTTCATTCATTTTTGCACTTTTTTAAGGATACACATTTTTCCAATTCCACCTTTTTCCTCTTACATTCCTAGATAGCCTAATTGTGGAGTGTTTTGTGTTGTTTTTTTTTCTTTAAATCAGATAGTGGAGCTGTGAACATACTGGGCGTATTTGGTGGTTTGAAAAGACAAGATCATGTTCACCAACCCCCTATTGTACATTGTACTACTCTAGTGTACAAAAAATTAATAAATTCACTTTAAATAAAATTTTAAGAAAGGATCTGTTTCTCTAGTGAACCTAGAATTCCAGAGTTATTTCGTTTGCCAGGCTGGAAGTGCCTAACTCTTTAAGATATCTAATTTCATTAGGTGCCAGAAGCATCCTCTGAGACCTTATTTTTCTTCAACTGTGTATATTCTAGGGAAATCTATATTTATCTCTAAACAAGCGCTCACCTATGAGCAGGACTAAGTTGAGAAACACTCAATTCCTCAAAAATAATTCCAAGAAATGCAAGAAGTTTGTTGTCATTTCAACAGTGGTTAACTTTATTTAATATCATCTTAGTAATAATGGTGATATTACTAAACCTTTTGTTTAATAATCCCACAGTCAGAACACTCACCCAGGAAATGATGCATTTCATTATCTAGCTTTAATGGGATTGAACCCATGTTGTCTGGAAAATGTCCTAACCACAATCCATGAGATATCCTGATTAAGACAGCCCTCTATCTTTACACCTGAAGGTATTCTATTGTGTAAGCAGATGTGCAGAAGTCTGTTCTCCAGCAGGGAGGGGAAAAGGAAACATGTTTTTAACTTAAGTGTTGAGACACTCAACTGGAACTATGGTTTTGTTGAAATTTTACAAATTTTGCATTATATTGTGTCCTAGAAGAAATGAAAGCAGTCCTGGGGACAGGCACCGAAGCTGCACAAGCCTTCACAACCAAAACCATAGATGAGAATCAGGATTGTCTTTGCCAAAATTCATTCTGGATATGTTCTTCTACACCTACCAGAGGAATGGGCCAGCTTTGATAAGATGAATGGAGACATTCTCCCTAAGGATACTCCATAGCTCAGCTGTGGGGGCCTTTTGAAGGCTGTGTAGATTTACCTCCCCCCAGATCCTACCCTCTGTGTCTCCCCATGTCTCAGGTGAGTGTGCAAAACCACTCAGACACCGTGGAAAATCAAGTACCAGAAAGAAAAATATTAATAATTAGCATATCTTGTAGTTTCTCCTCAGAGCAGAGAAAGATTGCTGCCATTCTGCTCATTGGAGTGAGAAGGAACTTAAAGAAAGAAAGCTGGATTGCCTCCTTCCAACCTGAAGAAGCACTTCTGTCCCCATGGATTTAGACTTTTGTAGAATGTTCTGTTATACTGTTATTGCAACTGGGAGTTGGGCATTTAAGAGTTTTTTTTAGACTTTGCCCAAGTAAGGCACCAAACTTTGGTGGCTAACAGCTTACCCTCTTCCAAAATGTAGAAGAAATACTGAATTTTCCGTCTGTATTGTAAACTATTCTCACAGGCCTAACCACTGAGACAAAGTGATGATCTAGCTATTTGTTTAAGCTCCACGACAATGCATCTGTCACCAAAGGATGATATTTATAGAGTTCAAAGATTTGAATTGTACTGAAGATTAAGTGGAATACGACCACAACACTGGGGTAATATTTTAATGACAGTCTTTACAGAAAAAAAAAAAGCAATATTTTGCAGACAAATATGATATTACAGACTTCAAAAACAACTGATCAAAAGAATGTGTAGCAAAAGTGTTATCAAGCATCCTTGTTAGTTTTTTTTCTGGCTCTCACTAAATTTAAAGGTCCAGGAATGCCATTGAATGTTGTTCATGCATGCCTGTGTGAAATACATATACATAGACATAGACATAGGCATAGGCATAGACATAGACATAGACACATAAATTTGTATATATATACATATATATACAATATATATGTGTATATATATACATATATGTATATATATACACATATATATGTATATATGGGTATATATATTGTATATACAATATATACATATATACACAATATATACATATACATATACATATACATTTGTATATATATACTATATATATGTATATATATTGTATATATGTGTATATATATTGTATAAATGTATATATATATATACACAATATATATACATGCACATACACATACACATACACATACACATACATATACATATATATATACATTTATTTCCTCTTTAACTCCTGTGGAAACAGGTGGGATGCTCACATCACTCTACACATAGTAAGGCCAGAGTCCAGGCGTGGCCCACAGCCTGCTGCAGTTCTAATGTGGTTAAAGCTTCTGTCCAGGGGATGAAGTCCACTCATGCATTGCAAGACTTGATGAAAACTGAAATGTTTACAGGAGTGGTTGTCCAGTCAACCTAAACAGTTTTATGACTCTACAGGATGTTGAAGGTTAAAACCATTTCAGTATTGTATTTTGGTAGAAATATGCTATTGATGCCATCATTTTTCATAGTATCAGAACAATTTCTATTAGATGATCAATGTATTATTTTCACTTTAAATTGCCTCGTGAAGTGACCCAGGGGCTAAAGAAACCAAGATTAATTTGGCAGGTTCCTGTCAGGCAAGCAAAAAACAATGCCTGGAAGATTTGCCAAGGGTAGTTTAATTTTAAACAGTGAGCATCAGAAGCCCTAAGTAATCCTTATAATTCTGATACATTTTGTAGCTAAAAAAAAACCAAAAATATGGCAAAAGAGGGGAGATTGGAAAGAAATAAAAAGAAAATTAAATACTAAATACTTGGGTTAAAGTCCTGCTAGAAGATTATCTAACGACTTCAACGTTGTGTTTTGCTGTTGAAGATAAAGTAACCTGCAATCTGTAGCCTAGAATCTGAAGTGGATCATTTAATGGTTAAAAAAAAAAAGAAGGCCCTTATTGATCATTTACAGAGTTCTAAAGGTCTTTTCTTATTTCCACATGCAGATTATGACCAAACTCTTCAGAAATCAGCTGTTTGGGGACAAATGTATATGACATAAGGCCAGAAATGTTGCTTGGTATGTTTTCAGATTATAACCTATTCTGGATTTCCCAAATGCTTTTTTCCTCAGTATAATTCAATATAACTTAAAAAAAAAAACCTTGTGTGTCCTCTTTATCATCATATTTCTTCCTGAGTTTTTTTGTAAAGCACATGAAACAATCTTGTCCATGAAGAGTAAATTCCAAACTAAGTCAAGGCATAAGATTCACAGATGCATGAAATCCATGTAAAACTATAAATTTTTAGTGAGTGACCATGTTCTCTGGTGGTGGAACAAATCATATCACAGATTCCGTAGCTACCACTTACAAGATAAGCTGGATAAATGGGAAGAAATCACATCATATTTTTCCTGCTGACTTATAATGGAGCATTGGCCATATCTGGGTTTGGACTGTAGTCTGTTGACTGATCGAGATATAGGACTACTCCTGAAAAAATGTTCTGTGAATAGATCCTTAGTTTAGATCTGTGTGATTGCCCTGGAGCATGTCATGTCTGTTGATTTCAATAAACACTTTTCTATATTTTCTGGGAATCGGGATTTAGAAATGGGAGGGTAGGGCTACAACAGACTCTTAGTTTACACCATCTTCTCTTCTGTCCTCTATTTATTGACTGATTCCTTGAGAAATCTAACTTTTCCTTCAGTCCTTTTTAACATTTTAGAGAGTTGAAATGTAAAACAGTTATAAAACAGTGCACAGAAGAAACATTCTGCTCTGTATGGTAAATTGTAAATAGATTCCCACACCAAGAGAAGAAAACACTAGAAAATTCAGCTAAGGAATAAGGAATACCTAATATCTTACCACGAATTTACCCCCTTAGAAAAAAATCTCACAGAGTGTTTAAGCTGAGGTAATATTTTGGGATAGCCAAACTTCCTTGAAAGTAAATATCAGCTATCTCTCTTCATTAACATTCAGACTAAATTGATATTGTTTGCTTGTACTTGTTCCTGGATAAATGTGCAAAAAATATTTGTTATTTCAGATCAGCAGCAATAAAATTCTGAACTTGATCAGCTTTGTCATTACTCTGCAGCAGCATGGAAAGGTTGGCTGCTGGCCATATTTTAATATAGCAATAATAATACTACTTAACACTGTTCATCTCAAAAGCAATTTACACACATTAACTAATTAGGCCTCAGAACATTTGCATGATAGGTGAATAGCATCCCTGTTTATCCCTGTTTAAAGCAGATGATAAAGCCACACTTTCAGCAAGAATCAGTAACTGAATGTCCAGCTTGTGACACATTAATTTCTTTTTCTGAAATGCTGAACACCTTCAGCTCCAATTGAAGTCAAGAGAGGTGGACAGTGATCTTGACCTCTGTATATCAATATATAAAGGTGCATTTTAGCTGCCATTTGCAAAAGGAAGCTTTACTGATTGCTTTGGAGAGTATTCATTTTCATGCAGACTCTTTCTGATCCCTTGCAGTTCTCTGTTACTGATCCTGTAGGTACTCAAAAGTCCCTTCTTACCCTTTGCAAATAATTTTTGCACATCTGCAGAGCTGAGTCATTTAAGACATAGATGCCCTAGGACAAAGTCTAGCATGAACCAGGAATGAATAATTGACACAATTGATACAACTGAGGGTGTAAATTGACAGCTATAAAATTCTTCTTTAGAGAAAAAACAAACAAAACAGTAAAAGGCACCTCTAGTTGCATAATGAGGAGTTAACTTAATTTGTGCATTTATTTATTTACTTATTTAGGGAAGAATTTCCCTGCCTTTTGGTTTTTTTCTGCAATTGAAACCAAGATGGATTCCAGACCTAGAATTAGAAATATTAGACTTATAGTAATAAACAATAAATAAAAATGATATGAAGTCACCATTATATACCTTAAGACTTTCCAATTCAAAGTCAGGAAAGATGTTATATCAAAAAGCAAGTTAAAAAAAATAAAAAAGCCAAGCACTAGATAAAGAGAATTACTAATTCCTTCAGACTGACACAGAGACATTCATTCTTGTCTTTGGAGCTCAAACACCAAGGAGACTTGCACTTAGGTGGACTTTTAGAAGCTGGCCCTGCTCTGTACTTTGTTCCTCCTGTCACACTTCCCTGCCTGACATAAATTGATTTTGAGACTATAACATATGCTGCTTTCTTTTTCCAAACTGTTAAGATTCTCCTTCTTTGCTCTGCATTCAGCAAAAACATCCTTCTTCCGTCATAGGGGATGCTTCAGCATTTTTGATGGATGGACATTCATGATGCCAGTGTGATGCTTACACACCACAGATAAATCTGCCATAAATGGATTTCCACATGGAGAACTGCCAGCCTCCATGGGCAATAAATAAAAATGAGGAGACGAGAGCTCACCTGGTACTGCTTCACCATGATCAATTCTGTGCCAAGAACTGGCTGCCAGTACACCCCACCACATAGGAAACAGCTTTTATTTTTTGGTTTGGTTTGGTTTGGTTTTAGTTGTTTGAGGTTTTATTAATGAATCTTCTGGAAGTATTAATCTGTGCTTAATTACACATTCTCTGCCCTTTCATTTCCTGACAGGTAGATAACACAAATGTTTTGACCCTTCAGCTTTTATCAAGGTAAACACAATAATGTCCTGAGGTTCAGGGTAGGAAACTAGGTGGTTGATGTCAGTCTCCTATTGTAAATAATTAAAAAAAGGAGAAGATTATTTAATTAACCAAGATCTAAGTCTTCTTCATTCACCTTTAAAAGAAACATTACTCATTGTAATGGGGTGTGCTGGCAGAAATCCTTTGGATAGCTATACAGGCAACATAAATATACCTTGAGAACACTTGTTCTATTAAGGCTCAATGGCAGTTCATAGACTTTAAAGAATATCTTTTGAATTCTCAGCAAAAGAAGCCATTTGTTGAAAACCCTGCACTGGTTTAAGGAACTGCTGACACCTCATGGAAAACACTAAGATTCATCTTATTAAAATATCCCACCAAATATATTTTTTTGGTCCTGCTGGGCCTGTGTCTTGCATCACCCTTCAATTAAATTACTAAAGGCTGACAAAACAGAAACAATTCTAAAGTGCTGAAAAAAAAGCCTGCTGGGGTTTGTCTGTTTACTTAGATGCTGGTTTTAGAAAAGATTTGTATCCTGTCTCCAGGGCGTTTTGTGTGATTTGTACAAAATCCAGGGTTGCGGGTGCCCTTCAGGGAATGCACAGGAGGAGACACTGTTAGCAGAGACTCTTGGTGGCCTGAATGGAGTTTTATTGATTTCCCAAGGCCAAACAAGAAGTTCATGCCACAACCCCAGAGGTCCTTCTTGCTTTCTAGAATTTACTGTGCCTCTGATAAGATGGAAATAAAAATGTGAAGAAATCTGTCCTGTCTTAGGACTATAGACATCCTTAAAGGTACACACTGGGTGTTTTTTCAAAAATTAAAAAACCCACATTGATGGGTTTTTTTCCAGTCCCTTTTGTTCCTGTCTGTGGTAGTGGTACCCTCACTGGTAGCCTGGCTGCTTTTCAGTTTGCCAGTCAAGGAGGAAGCAGATTTTTGACAAATATAAAACCCCGTGCCAGGAATGGAGTGATAACACTAAAAAAAAGAAGAAAGACTAGACTGTATTTACCACCTTTATCTTATCAAGCTTATTGATAAAGAACTTATTAGTTCTTTCTAGTCACAGCTGAAAAAAAATCCAGGTTCCAATTGAAAAAAACAAAACAAAACAACAAAACCACAGAGTTTTAGACGTCATTTCTGCTGTGCTCTTACTTCAGGGTGGATCCTTGCACTTGCTTCCATCCCTCCCGTGTGCAGCTGGCACCCACCACTCTCCTGTTCTGACCATGCAGAACATGCAGGAGCTCTGAAACCTGATGGTGGGCACTGGAGTGGGGCAGTGCCAAGCAGAAGTGAGGACAAAACTCCTTAAAAAGTTGTGCTTAAAAAGAAAGTTTCTTTCCCTCTCATGCTTTCAAGAAAATCAGAAGGAGTCTAGTAAAATGTAGGGCAGCAGTGGCCTACTGAGGCTATTCAGCACATTCAGTGCCTTCATGTTCAATTGAATGTGTATTCAGTTGCCAGCATTAGGAAAATCTCCACTCTGCACCACTACACCATGAAGGTCTCCTTAAAAACCCATTAAAAAATTAAGTCATTATGTAAAAAGATCAAAATCCACAAAAAAGTGAAAACAAAAACAAACAAAAAACCCCCAAAACAACAACAACAAAAAACCCACCCAACCAATCCCAACACCCAGTATGTGCAGTGGGAAGAGACAAGAAAAGCTCACAAGTCCAGTGGGTTGCTCAGTTCCCTGCAGCCTCAGAGAGCTGCTTTGGTGGAAATCCTCAGAATAGGGCCTAGGTCACCTTCCTAAAATATTGATTATTAATAGGATTTTGGGGAAAATGCCTTTCTGATGGCAAACACGTGATGACACAATGTAGACTTCCTGACATTTTAGGGAGTGTTAGTACTGCCCATTCAGCTGTCACCTCACACACCTCTTCACTCTCCAGGACTCATTGGTGGAAAGCCCAGAACCATGCCTTAATAAAATACAAAGACAGTACTAAAAATTCCATCAACAAATTGCAGCCAAGATTTCTGCATAGCCACAAAGGGGCCACCAGCAAAACAGCTACTCAGAAGTTCTGTCACAAGTTTTAATTTCTGTTTCTCTGCAGTTTAAAATCTTGTAGTCCTTACCCTGTCTAGGCTGCTCAGAAATACAGGGCTTCAAATTGTGACACTTATATGGACTCCACATCAAAGGTAACAAAGAGGAAAAGGGAGAAATTTCCACTCATCTGAAGAAAAAAGCTGTTGTGAGTAGGGGAGAGCAGGACAAGCAGAGACTGAAGCAAGGCAAACTAGGGGTGTGCTAGGGGTGTTATCAATGACAGAGGGCAGTGTGACAACAACAAAGTCACAGAATTAGGTCAGAAAGTATGGATCTACCCTCTGGATACCATTGCTGCCTCCCAGCACAGGACATTTTTGAGAGACAGAGACCTCAAAACTTCACCTAATGAGCCCTTTGTCCTCGACTCTCTCTGTAAGCTGAGTTTTCTAGCTGTGTGGCTGAGTCTAAGCCTGAGCCAGTCTGAATTGTGCCATGAGTTTTGCTGTTGCTGTTGTTTTTTTAAGAAGTGCCTCTGCTATCCAAGCATCATGTACAAGTTTGACCTATATAACAGACCAAGTAGGTCACTGAGTGCACATTGGACCATGACAAATTGATTTTGAACCATCACTTATCTGGCTCTGTTGCTGTCAAGGAGGATACATCAGTGTGATTAATAAATTATTTACCAAATAGATAAAAGCATGCTTCCCCCAGCAGAGATTCTGGAGGGTTTATTGTTTTAAGCTGCTGCACTAATTGGGCTGCACATTCACTCACAGCTCCAAGAGAGAGGAACATTGGAGGAACAATGCTCTTTACTGCACATGGGGGTGGCACAGCAGAGGCATCCCATAAAATGATGCTCAGTTTAGTGTTTTCCTGGCACAATTCCCAGCACCCCCTCCTCACACCAGTCTCCATGCAGCGCTGCCCTGGCACAGGGGAGAGGACTGGCCTCACAGGGGCACTGAAACATTTTACTTCGAGTTCCACTAAGGTGTGAGGGAGAGCTTTGAGCTTCCACTTTGTAGCCTTCCTCTCTTTATCACAGAAATGATGCTAGATTGCTTCCCCTGGGATTTAAACCATCACAGTTGAAAAAGTATCCTAAAAAGCAAGAGAAAAAAAAGGGATAACAACACCTTTACCTCAACTAGGAAGCTTTTCTCCATACCCCTCCGAACTAAAAAGAAAACAGAAACCAAATAAACAAGATTAAATAGAATATATTCTGCAAACAGGAGGAAAAAAATACAGGAATGCCTTCCGCTCTCAAGGTATATGTCATCTGGCTGTAGGAGGCCAGTTAGTAATACAGACTCCTGAGGGATTATTCAGACACTGGTAAAATAACAGATCTCCAAAGAAGCTTAAAGTAAATGAAGCTCTTAGCAACTTAATGGGGTTTTCTTTGAGGAGGAAGAAGGCGGAAAGGCAGAAGAGAAGTGAGACGGAGGAAAGGAAAAATTATGGAAACTACATTTCTAATCATAGTAGACAGATAGTAGAATGTTGGCCCTTGCCAGAAACTTTTTGCATAATCCAAGAATTCCTCTTTTTTGTCTTTATTTTTTGTGTTTATTTGTCTTATTTTTTAAATTAATTTTTTCTGCATTGCCTTGAAAATCCATACAAAGAAATCCTGGCTGTGTCTCGCACAGGAAAGATAGATTACTTGGATTTGGGGTTATTGAAGAAAAGTGCTTGAGAAACATAGTCCAGATAAAGCTGCAAATTGTTCTGGAACTTGAATTTAACTGTATTTATTAGCTCTTTTTTTAAACTCTATTTATTAGCTCTTTCCTGTGGGGTATCCTGTGGGGTAATCCCAATCACTAGAGAAAAAGACTGTATTATAATGATTCTTAATTAGATACAGATGCAACAGATTGATTCATTATTTCCATGGGTTGCTGTCAGTGTTTTGTGCAGTGTTTTCAGTTTCATTAAGCTACTCTGCTCAGTTCCTTCATGAGCTGTCTGTCAGCTAAAACAGCCCCTCCACCCCCAGCAACTTCTTACCCAAGCATCTCTGCTTCTGCTTTCTTTTGTAAGCCTTATCTACGGAATTACATTTTTCTGCTGTTGTTTTATACTGGAGGACAATTTTTCACCTTCAGAACTTGAGTTTGTTCTCGGTAATAAAAAGACAAAAATCTTTTAAGTGAGAGAAACTGCAGTGTAATCTAAAATGCATTTTAATCATTGCAACTAATTATGAAGAGTGGTAAATCAGTAAGGGTCAGAGCTCCAGCACTTCACTCCAAATGACAAACAGTAGTACAGCTGATTGTAATGGGATTATTCTTGTGAGTAGCTGCCCATTACTTTTTACTGAGAGATTTATAGTCTCTTTGAAAAACTGTCTGAAAGATCATTAATAAAATAATAATTAACAAGGAAACTGAAGCCATTATTTCAAGAATTTCTGCAAATAATGGGAAAACTTCATTTATGGTGAAGACAGTGAATCAGAGCAATGAAAATCTGGGTAACTCTGTGTCTGACATCAATAGGCATAGTCTCATTTTGGGGGTTGGAAGGATAGGAGGAAAAAAACCCAATCTGTTTACAGATCCATGCACTAAAATGTTAAATTGGAAAAGAAACCAGATATTAAGACAACAAATGACCTTTAATAGTATTAAGTACTTTGGTGGTCAGGAATTTTGAAAGGGACCAAATTTTTTCAATCCTTATTCCTTTCGAGAGAAACATCTGTGATTTTTCCATTGAAATAAATGAAATGTGTGTGAGAAGCTTGTATTAAATAAACTGTCATGGTCTCAAGGCAGGGAACCATCAAAACCCAGCCTAATTCCTCTGGGGGCAGCTCAGAAGACAGGAGGGTATGTTCCAAGGGAAACTACTCAAGTGGAGCACCATGGGCAAGCAGTTCCCAGCTTCCCAGACTATTGGGCTCCATGAGGTGGAGCTGCACCTTTCATGGCTCAGGGTTATCAGCTCCTGACAGTGCTGTGAGAATGCAATTTCTCTGTGTCTGCCTCAAGTTCTGCTCTGCACTGGGGGCAGTTGCATCACCCTGGGCAGGACCAGCCCACCCCTGTCTGCAGTCACTCCTGGAGAGCTGCTGGCAATTTCAGCCTCACAGCCTGCCTCCATTGTCTCCTTACAGCATGGATGTAGCAAAACCCAGGCAGCCTGGCAGGAGAAGGCCTCTACACAGGTTAGGTCTTATACCTTCCCAGAGGTTCCCATCTCTATGGGATATGGTGCTGGATGGGCCCCCGGTAGCTGGGCTACTCCTGATGCCAGAACACCCTCCCTGTTTAAGTCTGAAAAGGCGCAGGTTTGATCTGTGCAGCAGGCTCCATGCAGGGTGACACGAGTACAAGCTGGGCAGGGTTGTGAGGATGTCTGGTCAAGATGCACTTAAAATTTATCACTTCTTGCAAAATAAATTTGAGAGGTTCCCTTTGATTTCTCTTCCACAGGGCTCTGCACTTTAGATAGCTCTTTTAGGAAGTTGAACCAGATCGAAAAACTGCATATGAGCACCCAGTAACTGTTTTGGCTTCCCCCACTCTTAAATTTTGTCGACAATGTTACTCTGCCTCCTACATTTGACCAGAACATTTCTTGCTGGTAAAGTGGGAAAGGAAAGTAGTCCTTTATGAGCAGAGAAAATTCCAAAATGTGTTTCCCTGAGCCCTGACGCTTTGCTACAAACACATTTGGAGATCTGAAACACATATTGCTGTCACCAATCAGTGCCATTTCTGTGTGGCATGACCCAAACTAGTGTTCACACATTTAAAATCATGAAATTGCATCATGCATGTGATTTTGCAGTCTTACTTGGCTAACAAAACACCTGAGACACCTGATCTGGAGCCCTGACTGAATGTGATATGCCAGAGTATTAACACCCCTGGAACTGCATGAAATATGTGTCATATTTCCCTAAAATCTTTGTACAATGTTATTTTCAGACAAACAGGACAGAAAGAAATCACAAGGTGATGCAGAGGTTAATTCATATTTTATTCAAAACAAAAATAAAATTAAAAATATTCAGCCAAAACATAGATATGTTCAACCTGGACAGGTTTTGCGTCTAAATCACTCAAGATATTTGCTTGCCTATTAAAACTCATTATATGGATATCATGTACAAGTCTCTTAAAGATTTGTTCTATAATTAAGAGTTTTTGTGATAGATGGTGCTCCTTGTTCCCAGTAATCCCAGTGCTGTTTTCCCTGAAGCTACTGCATCAAGACAAAGGCATGAAAAAGTGAGCAGCAAGGGGAAAAAAAAGTGCTGTTAGATCTCTTCTTTTGTTTATTATGTTTGACTAGGGAGTTTACCTTTCTTCTTTTTTTAATCTTGACTCTTTTTTTTTTTTTGTCTTTCATTAAAATGCAATGTCCTCTAGTTGATAGCATTTGGGCATCTTTCCCAAGTCTGCCTGACAACATCAATGGCGAGCTGTTGAGCTGCAGTGACCCCCTAAGCAAGCTGTCCTTTGCTGTTTTGGCTGCACCTACTATTACTCAAGCAGTAGGAGCCAAACAAATGCGACACTTGGATTTTTCTTAGTTGTTCTGCAAAGCCACCCCGCCAAGGCTGGAGCATGGCCACGCTGCATAAGGCATCGGCAATTCCCCACGATTACACAGTGGGACATGAGCACTGGCAGCAGAGCTGAGAAGTTAACTCTGGGGTATACAGGGCTGACAAATGCAGAGACATATTGATCCTCGGCAGTCTGTCTCATCAGTGGAGTAGTAATGGGCTGCATATTAACACAGCTGCCTGTAAGGTGACAAAAGACAGGGAAGGACGCAGGAGCTCAGCGCCCGGGGGTGAACGTGCTGTGCCAGCACCACACCTAAGGTGGAAGGTCAGCCAGCCACCACTGCTTGGCTCAGAGCCTCACCAAGGCTTGGCTAAGGAGTAGGATTCAAAATAACCACTTTTGCTGAAGTGTTTGTGTCAGGGTGAGCAAGACTAGAAAGAGCGAGCAAGTTAAGGAAAAGGAAAATGAGTTCCACAGGTGTTGGGCAAAAGAACTGAGTGAAGAGGTCTGCTTCCAAATCTGCTACTGTTGAATGAATGCACATGTCTTCTGCTGGCATCAAGGGCAGAAACAGCTCTCGCTTGCTTCCTAGACATGTAGTAACAGATACTGCTCTGCCTTCGAAGTACAAGCTGGAGGTGTCACTGTAAAAGCCAGCCCAGTGCCAGCAAGTGCTTCAGTGGCACTGAGGTATGGTGCTGCAGCTTTTGCTAGTTCAGAGTAATTGATGCTGCAAAATATCTCTGCACTCATCTTTCCCTTACAGAGCCTGTGTGGCTCTGGCAGCCCTGCAAGAATCACCCTGCACAATCCAAATGCCAGAGAAAAGAGGTTTAATTACTTCAGAAGTGTACACATCTGTCCTTTACCTGCAAAAAAAGTGTAAATGGAAAAACATGATATCTTGTCAAATTTTAGGTTTCTATCAAAAATCCCGAGTGGTTTTGAAACAAGGCTTTGTGGAAAACAGTGGGTTTTGACAGATTATTCTTACAAAATGTGAGCACTAAAGTACTTTTTTCAGCACTACTATTGGAAACAATATTATTTTAAAATAGGAACTCTAAAAAGTGCTGTTGACAATTGATTTTGTCGTATGTTATAGCTCGTATTCTTATTACTATTAAGACAAATAACTTGATTCATGATCATGTAGCACTAAAGAATTATTTTAATTCTTGATTATCAGTATCTATTTTAATACCCCTGAGTGTATCCTGTTAACACCTTCCATTACAATTTCAGGATGCATATTCATTATGTTACAAATTCTCATTAAACAGAAATTCTGTTTCCTGGGAAACCCCAGTCTTTTTCTGTATTTTTTTTTCCATCTTTCCTTTGCTTCCCTTTATGATTTTTCTAGAGTGTTTTAGGCACATTCTTGTGTAGGTTGTCTGAACTCCAGGCTTAAGAGGCCTTTAGGCTATTTATGTGGTGTCTAAATATGTGATTTATATTTATTAGAGGTATATTTATTCTATCAGAAAAAAAAATGAAAATTAGGTAAAATGGAAAGAAATTCTTTGATAGATCACAGTATTTCTGGGAGATGGTTAGGATCCTTTATAACCACACTCACATAAATAAAACTCACCTACATCAACCAAGTACACCTGGGACCTAAATTAACTTTGAAGTACATTGTGAGGACATTTTGCACTGGATGAGGAAGACAAAAGAAGATGAATTCACAATTTCATTATTATTTTAGTATCGCAGTGCATCACAGATATTCTTCTACTTTGGAATGCCAGGGATAATGGAAAGAAACCAAAAATATTTAAAATGGACTATATTTAGGCCTACTGAACAACCTCACTATATATAACCTACATTTTTAACATCATCATATTCCCTGCAGTCTCTGCTGACTTCACTGGTGAAACTCCAGGGCCTCACTGTACCCAGCATCAGGAAGGGAAAAGCTCTGGAAGCAAGAGTGGAGGGAGGATGGGGGCAGCTCTATGCCAAGCCCTTGCTCCTGCTTGCAGATCCCAGAGCAGGAGTGAAGGGAGAAGGATTTGGCTGGCAGGGCTTAGGGCAGGGCTCATGTCAGGGTGGGAAGGTAACCCTGTGTCAGTGCAGTGTGCCCTGTCTCCCTGTCCCTCTGTCCACATGAGAGATACAGATTTCTTTCCCATCAAAGCCCTTGGGAGCTGAGTTCAGCCCGTTTTGGATAGAGTCAGAAATGTCCTCCAGCCCTCTCCTGTAGGTCTAGTACCTTGAATTCAATGGCAACATCTCATCTGAGATCAAAATCTGCCCTTCTAGGATAACACAGATTTTTAAATTGTGTTTCTATTATGGCTTGTGATTGTAGTCTTGACATTTTCCTCTATTTTTTTTTTGCTTTTTTTTTAATAGAAGCCAAAAACAATGCAATCAGTTGGCTCAATCTCTACATTATAGCCAATAATATTGATTATACTATATTTAGTTAGATAATATCCAACATTGAAAACGCTAACATTCAGCACTTATTAGATTTATAGTCATATTGAAAACAATCAAAAATATTTAATAATTTAAAGTTCAATTGCTTTGCCAATGAAATAATTTAGTTATACACTCCTAAATTAAATCAAGGCTCACACAACACCCTATTTCACAGGTCTATTAAAAGAAACAATCATAAAACTTAGGTTCCTGTTTATTGCTTGCTAGAAATCCTAAGAGTAGTTAAAATCCAGCTGTAATTAAAAAATATTAATTTTTTTCTTTATTTAAATTTTTGTTTGATTTGTGAAAACCAAATAGTTCCTCAGCAGTAGGAACAGAAATCCATCACAGCTGTAAGTGGCATTTATGGTGCAGAGCAACTTCTCGAGCCTGAGGTGATCCTTCCACACCTTGTGCTTGAGTGCCTCCTCCCCTGGGGGTGGTGGGGTCTCTCCCTAGCAGTGATTTATATCCCTTGGTAAAATCTCTTTGTTATTTTGCTCTTACATGGCACACAGACACTGTGCATGCCAACACCCAGCCCAGCAGCACAGGACACAGGGAACACCTGAACAGGGAGTGCACTGGCCCTGCACAGTAACTATCCACCAGTGGGGCTGGACCCAGATTTGCAGGGACAGGCAATGAGGTCTGAGATCAATAAGGAGTACACAGGGAAAATTCACAAGATCTTTTACAAGTAAATGGCTATTTTGTTTTTTCCAGATGAGTAGCAACAAAATATTCTCACTGTGTTGCTTTTTCTTGTTGATGAATAACTTGTGCTGTTCTTGTTTTATTCAATATTGTTCTTTGAAGCTGCTGCATGCCCATACACATCAAATGCTTACATATTGAATTCTGTGCGACTGCACACACACGTGCACAGAGAGTACAACATAAAGTCTTCTGTTATGGGCCCCAGAAGCTAAGAAGCATTAAACCTGTCACTGATTCAGGTGACAGCCTTAACCATCAGACTAGTCCTTACTCAAACTAAATTACATCTTTTCCTCCATGTCCTAATTTTTAATCTACAAAGTAGGCTTGCTATAAGAGTGCCCTCACCTCAAAAAAGCCTCAAAGCCAACTCAAATATAGAAGCATCAGTAGTTTTGCAAAGCACAAAGGGTTTATGCCATTTTTCATTCCTCTGTCAGTCCTACTTGTTCCTTACCCTTTGGCTCTGCAGAGGTTTAAAATGGCCATGTGTGAGCTAACAGGCAGCAGGCAGCTCTCCCTCTGAAAAAAGCTGCCTGTGACTGCAGATTTATTTAAATGTGAATGTGTAACTGGCTTCCTGCATGCAAAATAAAGCAGGTGCTAAAATATTAAACTCTACCACTGTCCACTATTCATTGCATCCAACTGGTGCTGTCAGAAGCAAGCTGCTTGACTAACCAGGGCCTGTGATTTAGTGTGACATTCCAACTCTAATTACTCCCTCCTCCTGATTCATTTTCTCAGCCTCCAATTTTCAGATTTAGAGAGCCTGGATTCAAGGGGATGTGGGTACAGTTGTGTGCAGGAGAGCTGGAAATGCACTTTCCTCTGAATGCAGGACATAATTAATCACCTTGGGGCCCCTGAAATTATTTGCTACACAGCTAAGGCTTTCAAGGGGCAATTTAGCCTGCTCTCAGGTGTCTTTGAGGTGTCCTGGAATATTTGTCAAGTCTCACACCCTGGGCATGGGTGCCAGCAGCTGCCTCCCACCCAATGGTCTGGCTGGCCACTGTCACCCAGAGCCTCTCTATGGCTCTGCCCCATCTGCTGGGCACAGAAATGCCTTTCTCTGGCATGAAACAGCACAAAAGTGACTGCACTGATATTATTCCCTTGTGCTATGCTGTGCACAGGCTCATGGCAGGGGATGAATCAGGTCATTTGGCAGGGCAAGCCCAGACTTCCCTGCTGCACATCTGGGCTGTACACAAAGCAGAGATAACCAACAGCCAAGAAAATAATCAGAAGTGTTTTGGGTAAATGCACACCCTGCTGCAGGGTTAACCTGCTCACATAACTTACATTTCACCAAGAATAGTCCTTGACGTCCTATGAATCAACAGCACAGGCAATAAGAAACAACAGCATCTTTAAAGTTCTATGCAAGATTCTATTTTCCCTAGGAAAATATTTTTCTGTGCTGAGGAAATGAATATTTTGTTGACCTCAGTAAAATATTTTTTCTTTTAAAATTTGCTGGTTAAATCAGAAACTACAGAGAGTTTCTTTCTGAGAAGAAGAGAGGGGGAACAAATCCCCTACTTCCTTTTATTTCTTTTTTGATGAAATTCTTCTTTCTTCTTTTTTCAGAAGAGAAAGGCAAAACTTGAAAGTGTTTCCCAGAAAAATGAAAACAAGACTTTCCAAACTGTTAAGAAATCTTCTACCTATTTTTTATAAACACACTCTTTAGAAGGTTAAAATGAAAAGGGTATTCAGGTTTGACTTTGACTGGTTAACTTGTATCAGTTATATTTTCTCAACTTTTTTAGGTTTGGCTGATTTCTATGTTAGCCAATGTGCAGGAAGAGAATACCTTTTTTCTAACACATCTCATAGGCCATTAAAGCTGCCAGCTGTCAAGCACTGAGGTGTGGGACCTCAAGAGTGTTTCCCCACATTTCAGGTGAGGTGACAGGAGCATGCCCCACGTCAGGTGATGTAATAGATAGCAGGCAGTGTGCCACTGCTGTGTGGGCTGTGTGAAATACTTGCCTTGCTACCTGCAAGTTGCCAGGTCATTGCAAATGCTTCCTGGCACTAAAATGTCTTATTTACCTCTCACAAACCTCTTCCCAAGAACTGCTGTCCCATGAAGCACCAAGCATCTGCTCCCTGAGAAAACCAACCTGCTGTCCCACCTGCTAGAAACATTGTTTGCTGTATGCAGCAGATTTATCACATAATAATAATAATAATAATAATAATAATAATAATAATAATAATAATAATATGGCTGCTGTGGTAAAATCTGACAATAAAAATTTTCTCTGTAGAGTGCAACAACCAGGCTTGTTCTTCTGCAGCTTGCAAGAGGGTCTGGACAGCCCTCATTTGCACTTGTTTCAGATAAATGTTTGTCTTCTTTGTAATCCATAAATTGTTATTTTGTCCAGCTGTGACCACCACCACATGCAGTGGGCTTGCTAAGGAGTGTGTGCCAGGTGGAGAATTTCTCAGAAATCAGTGAATTTCTCAGAAATCAGGGTGGATTATTTGCACACAATTTTCAAATTAAACAATTATAGTAGTAGTTCTGGACTAAAATGCTCACTCCAGTCTTTTTCTGAAGTCAAGACAGCATATTTCCAGTATTTTCTCTCCTATGTGAAATGACTCACAGGACATGTTTTCTTCTTTTCTGTTCTTTTATTTCATTCTTTATTTCCTTTTTGGCTTTCTCTGTGACCTCACTCATCCTGTTTCCTCTAAAACACTGATGCTATAACTAAATGTCAATAACTTCAGTTTGAATTGATCGTATTTTAATGTGGCAAATAAAAATAATTCCTCTAAATTAAATTAATTTGCTATCATTATTTATTAAGTTCAATCTGACACATCTGAGGATTTATTCAACATAATGACCCTTTTCTGCTGTGCATTTAAAATATACAACAATATATTGCTCCTGCTGCAGATTATTTATTGTCCAGATAAACAAAGGACAAGGCAAAATAAATAACATACAAGGAAGTCAAAAAGGAAAAAAATGCCATCAGTTGTGTTTCTGGCTATTTATATTGTTTAGGAACAGGATTGCATTTTTTGTTGCTAGATTGGAATATACAAGTTTCTTCCTGGCGTTTGGTCCTATTAAGACACGTAAGAGAGACATCTACACCCATTTTCTGCTACATATTTATTTTGTGTAGTGGCTTGTGAAAGAAAGTGCTGACTGCTTTTTCTAGCTCTGAAGCCATTTCTCAGTGTGTGTGGGAAACAGCAGAGACTGAAGTTTAAGTCTGTTGATGAATTCACAAAGACCTTTAAATCCCAAACTACAACACAATTTTACACCTTCACCAGTTAGTGGGGGCTGGGCAGATTTATCCACTCTCCTCCCTGATGCCAGCCCTCATATGGAGATTCTGGATGCCTCCAATGAGCATTCAGAAGTCTCCTCTCCCCATGGCAGGAATGGGGCTGCTTGCAGCAGCTGAGCTGCTGTGGGTTTGGCCTGGGGCTTGGGAGTTGTGTGGGTTCTCTCCCCCAGGAAGTGGGGAGGCCTCCCGGGTGACCCTTGGTGGCTCTGCCATTCCGCTGTGAATCGTACCAGCTTACAAGATGCTCTGCACTTTCCTTTCTGCCTGGAAATATTGCAGGAGAAAGTTCTCTTCATCTTACTCCCAAATCTGTCTCTAATGTGCATCAGGGAAGCACGCTGGTGGATGAAACCAACTCAAGATCAAATCTAAAGCCAAAAATTTGGTGCTGTGTTTATTGTAACCTGCCTAGTCTTTGTTTCTGTGTGCCAGTCTGTAAGTATATAAACTTGATTAAAAACCTAAATACAAATAATTAAAAAAATTATATTTCCATTTTCAACACTGTCATATGGTATAATTACATGATTTCTAGAAGGTACTTAAAAATGAATTATAGGGTGTTTTCTTCACACCTTTTGTTGCAAGTGAACTACTGATCTTAGCATTACCTTCTGCAAATACCATTCCAAATAATCATGAAACATCCTATAATTCAATTATAAATAACCTCTGAGAACCATAAAATGATATATTCTAGGTTAGTGACACAAAGAGATGTATTCACCATCCTGACTGTGGAACAAAACCTAAAACAAGCCCAGCTTTTTCACTTGCTTTTGATCTGCAATGTGCATGAGAAGTACAATGGAGCCCATACAGACTGTAACGCTCTCCCTGGAATTAGGCCTTCTGAGAAAAACAAAGTTAAAACCAGAACAATACAAAATGCTCAGTGTATTTCCCCTTAAAAAAATAAATAATAAAGGCCTTACTCAGCAGAGGCTGAGATACAGATATACAGGAAGAATTAACAACCATTGCAGAAAAGGATGCGCTTTTTTTTTTTGCACACTGTATCTTCTCACACAAAAATCATGATGTGGTATTTCTAAGGATGGTGTTTGACTGTTACTTGTGTATTAACTTCTGACATCTCTTCAACTTGATGTTTGGTTCATAAGTCCTCTTTGCACTACCAAATGACAAAACAGAGTTTTAGAATAAAAGAGCATTGGGTGAATGAATGTGGCAAACCTAACCTTGGGAGAAGAAAAATTGTTCTTCACCAGGTGACCAAAAGCTCTATAAATTTTTGCTTTACACAGATATTTTAAATACAGAGGCACTGATACTGTTTTTTAGCTCAGTGTTTGGGTACTCAAATGAAAAAAAGACCTGCAGTATTTAGATCACACAGAACCCAATTCTGGATACAATTTTGTACTGCAAAGCAAAACTTAAAATAGTGGCAATACATAACACCCAGGGCTGCACTAGGTTAATGGTGGTGAGAGGACTGAAACAAGGTGGAAAGCTGTATTTTGTCAGGGTGACCCAGCACGTGGTGTGGAGCTCACACAATACTAAGCCAAGCTCTGCCCCTGCAGCATCACCTCCGCTATGGCCTGAGGCTCTGAGAGCTGGTGGGCATCTCCTGGAGACTGCTCATGAGCATGAGCCTCACAAGGGTGGGTGGTTGTGTATGGGGACAGAAATGAAGCTGCCACGTGTGGCTCGTGCCAGCAGGGCAGAGCACACTTTGATAAGAGGTGCAAGCAGACTAAGTACAGGACAACAAGTTGGGCTAGGTGGGTTGGATTCCTAAAAGCCCTGGGTGAAGCCTCACAAATATGTCATCTCAGATGCCACTGTGGCACCCAATATCACCCTCTGCTTTTTTAGTTCCATCACCAAGTGGGAGGAATAAAATTGATGATCATCTTCTAGCAGCTTTGATAAATAAGTGCAACTGTTTTCCTGCAAGCACCTGTTTCCTTCCTACATCTCTTCTTGGGAGATTTTTTAAAGAATTTTTTGCCTGAGAAGCAGCTGAATTCCAAATCCCAGGTCACCCCCCATCTGTTTGCAGAACACAAGTTAGTTAATTTTGGTAATGCTAAAAAAAAGTTCTAAAAAGCCTCTTTCACATTGATGCTCCCCAAGACTGGAAGGCAAGGCATATGGGGGAGCAGCAGTTGGTGGAACAATTTTATCTGCGGTATGAGAAACTAGATGAAAGTGTTCTTGTGAGGACACATGATAAATGGTAAAGGCAGATTCAATGATCACCTTTTTCACCTTGGGCTTTTATTACCTGCATGTTGTGCAGTTGGTACTGACAACCAGTAATGTGTGCCTAGATATTTTAATATTCACTTTTGGAACAGGGTGGCAGAGACTCCCTCTTTTGTGGCTCTGTAGGTGTTTGTAACTTTGCAGCTTTCCATCTGCACAGAAATTCACGCTCACTTCTGGGCACAGTGTTGCCAAGAGGACAAAGATAAGCTGAAGGGAGCTGAGAGAAAAAGAACAAAAGTAATTGTGAGGCTGGAAAGAGTGATATAAAAAAAAAGATAAGTATGCACAGCTTGACTAAACAATGACTAATTGCTAGAACACAATAACAATTCTGAAAGAAGTCTTAATTGATTTATCTGAGGAATGCTCAAGGCTTCTTTTAAGATGCTTTACTATTAGAATTATTTATCTGTCTAGGTTAAGGATACAATTGAAGACTTCTGTCCTTATATATTTGAAATTAGGGAAAACTAAACACACACAGAACCATAAGAATCACAAGGTTATTCAGATGCCAGCGGCACTTAAAATATTCTTTTGTGAATAGTGGTGTGTGTCACCAGAGGAAGCTAATGGGTATCCTAGCGTCTCAGATGGTGATAAACAAGGACATTAAATGATAATGGTTACAGGAGTCTTAACAGCGACTTAGTCTAATCCAATACACAAAACGACAGGGCCTGTGAATTGCTGTATAACAAGGAACACCAGCAATGAATCCTGGCTAAGATGGCCAGCACAGACTGTGCAATAAAACTTTTTAAATGTGGGGAGAAAGGATATGGTATTCCTTCCAAGAAGTTAAAAATATTAGCTTATAATACTCAGATGGTATAAAATGTCACAGCTTTGACTTCAGCAGCACTGTGTTGATTTGCATTAGCTGAAGTTCTATCTCTAAATTCTTTAAGAAAACCCAAAATGAAACTATAATGAATTTATTTCTGGAAGGACACCATCTGGTGTTTTATTGCTAGCTGACAAGAAGTAGGAAAGGATAGTCTGACTGCTGGTTGCAGGAGCAGTGCAGGATTTGCATTTTACAGGGGCTAGTGAAGATGATATTTAACCAAATATCTTTTTTAACAGGTCCCCTCACAATAATCTACAAGCTGATGCATTCAAATCAAATCCAGTGACCTGGATAGCGTAAACTGTCTCTCTTTAAAAGTGATGTAAACGAGGAATAATGGCACAATTCTGTCACACTTCAGAAGGAAATTAACCCCCTGTCTAGATCTGTGTGGTACCTAACAAATCATGTCCACTTAATGGCTTCAATATTTTTGTTGATTATAAAACTGGCTCTGAATATAAGTGAAGTCACTTTTCAGGATTCATAATCCTGTGTAAAACCGAGGAACCTTAATCCTTACCTGTATGCTGATTTAATTGCATACTCTGACTTCATTTTTTTCCACGCCTCTTCTACACAATAACTTTTTCTGTTTTCCCAGCATATAACTCTCTATAGAACTATCCATCACACCACATTACAATACAAGGAAGATAAAAGTAGCTTTTGTGATCTGCTGTTTATTCCTTTTGGGAAAACAATATTTAGGGCTTGTTTTAATTTTTTAAAGTTTTGTGGCTGTGTCAGATGCAACTCCTTTTGATTCCTGTTCAATGAAAATTTTAATAGAGCCTTTAGGAGGAATCCTCAAATTAAGGGACGGCAGAGGCTTTCTGAGAAAGATTAAATGATGGTGCTCTGAGAGGCAATCAGTTTTTTCTTCACCTCAAACAGCAGCCAGTCACAGAGCAAGTGCCAAGAGTGTCTGAGGAGACAAACATGAGTGTGAGCTCTTTAGTAAGAGAGAGCTAAGAAAGCAAATTGCTGTATTTGCCCATTTTTATAATGAAATTCAGGCACAACAAATGGTGGAACTGCAACAGAAATTAAGGATACAACTTATTATATGGAAATGCATGTTCAGTAGAGGTTCAGCAAAAGAAGCTTTGTTTCACGGCATCTGTATTAATTTGCATGATTAGCAAGCACCTGTTGTACGTAGCAGGTAGTGAGAACAAAAACAACTGTGAGTGCTGATCTGAAGGCTCCTCATTTGCTTGTGAAGCACAGCTGTCCTGATGAGAAAGGGCTTTGCTGCTCTCCACCAGCGAGGCTTGGGTAATGCTCTTTCTGCTGCTGAGGCCCCCTCTGCTCCTCCCGGGCCGGCCGTGGCTCCGCACAAGAGCCCTCGGCGAGGGCCAGCAGCAGGGAAGAGCCATCCTGAAGGCTGGGGCTGTGACACAGTGGCTCTGTCACGCTGGATTCCCTGGCCTCTGGGGAGCTGTGGCTATAGCTCTGAGGGGGATGTGTGGGTCTGAGCTGGATGTGAAGGCATTTGCTCTCAGGAGCACCTGAAGTTGTGGCTAACTCAGCTGGCTGTGCAAATACTGCTATGATAAAATAAATGCTTTTCTTTCCACTTAGACACTGCTGTTAGGCTATTGGGAGTTAAACTGTGAGCAGTTGCCAAAGAAATGCCAGACCACAGGAGTTATATGCAGCCAGGGGACTGTGTATAGCTTCTGGTTTCTAAGGAACAGTATATAAGGATAATCCCATAGCATTAAGGCAGCTAGTATTCTTATTACCTTTACTTCTATTAATGTTGCTTGGAAAATATAATGTTAATATATAATTGTAATTACAGTAGCTTGGCAATTATAAATAAAGCCATGAATAGTTCTCAGTCAGATTCAGGAATACAGAAAGTGATGTGCCTGCCCTTCTGCATTAGTGTACTTAAAAGGAGATAGTCCTAATAGGAACCAGCCACACAGAGACTGAATGGGTAAGGTAGATAGAGCCTAGTGTACATCTCCCATTATATAAATCCAAAATTCACAGCCAAGAAACAGAGGACACAAAGAACATACACCTAAAGGCAGATACAGAGAGACCCAAGCTCCTCTGTCCATGGCACACAGAAACAGGAGCTGTATCCAAGCATGGTTAGAAACCACAAGAGGTGACTGCTCATCAGGCAGCAAGTCAGCACCTATAGCTTTCACATGGCTGAGGGCTTGGTTCCTTCTGGAGCCATGGTGTATCACCACACAGAGCCAACAAACTGAAATCAAACTGGAAAATAAGCTGGTGAGAAGATAATGCACTGCTGGTTCAAGTTTCCACTGCTCTGCACTCCACATGCTTCTGTGCACAACCCCCATTTAAATAACAGGTTACTTCAATAATTAATGTGCTTTAATGTCTCCATGACTTTGCTATAGAATTCCTATGTGCCCTTGGGCAATTAATTTCGTCTCTCTGGCCCTCAGTTTACCATTTTCAAAATAAATGTGAAGCCAAAGCTCAATTAACAAAGATAACAAAAGAGAAATGGGATGACCCAGAGAAAGAGAAAATATGGGTATTTGAGTCCTTGTGGTGCACCAACTGTACTAAGAGTGGATGGAACACAGAAGATCCATGGCAATGTTGATGGTGAAGTGCAGGGATTCCAGAACCAATCTGGAGCCAAGGCAATCAGCCCAGCCTGCACACCCTGTCCAGCACAGCTGCAGGAATGCATTCTCACACAGACCTGCCCAGGGTGCTGCTGCACCCACAGAAAGGGCAACCTGTCATGTGGGTAAGCAATTCTGTGCTGAAGGGTGTTCCAAAGGTACTTAAATACACTTAAAAGATGGATAATATCATCCTGTACTCAACAGTATTGTGATCAGATGTCCCAATGCATCAGGCATCTATCTCTCTGAGTCACTACACACTCTTTTTCTGCAAAGCACTTTATGAGAAGCAGTAGATGCAGCAAATAAGGCAGACAGATGCTAACTGTAGCCTTTCTGCATGTAAGACTGATGACCTGTAATAGAAAGATTTCCCTGAAACTAAGGGGTTTTTTTACTTTCTGTCCAAGTGCATGTGTAAGTCACACCCTTTGCAACAAAGGCAAAAATGGGATATACTGTCAACCCTGGATAAATGGCTGAAATGAATTCCTTTTCCAAGCAGTGAGTGATTTAGGAGCTTGTGTATAACTTCAGTGTATGATTTATGCTCATACACTACTATACATTGAATGCACATAACAAAAATGTTATCCAAAAGCCAAAGTCAGAGAAAGAATAGGTGATTAAGTGAAAGAATTCCCAATATGCTGTACAATGATTAGGCATGTGGGAGTGTTGCTGTAAGAATTAAATTTACAACAAAAGTAACTCCGTTTTATCTCTTCTGAGTAATTCAGTACATTCTCACTTTGCTCTTACAGCTAGCTGTCACTTCATTTTCTCTATAATTTATTCAAATATCCCAAAGGGTCAGATAAGAAAATTGCTTTCTTGGAACCAATAATGAGTACAAGGTCAGTCAATGCAAAACAATAAGGTATGTTACCAACAAATATTCTTCATATCAAAACAATGTCTGTCTCTAAATCATGTTTCCAAGTATGTCTTACAAAACTGGAAAATATGGGCCACATCCCCAGTTATAGACTTTCTTTTACAGACATGACACTTCTGTTTACCCTCCTCATGCAGCCTGATAGTCTCACTTGCTGAGGAACATTCTTCTTCCCTTCTTTGAAACACAGAGCACAGCCTCAAAGACATATTAGAAACCCCTTGATTTGTAGCTGGATGCTTCCCAAACTCCCAGCATTCCTCTGAAACTGAGGGTTCTTGGTCACAAGGTGACAAAAAAGCATGGAAAGGAAGCTTAACACTTTGACATTTCTAAATAGCTTTGAGGATGCCTGCATTCTTAAAACAAACAAACAGGGTTTTTTTAAATACAAAAGTTCCTAATGTCTTATCTTAGCCTTACTGTGATATGAGGAAAACTGGTGAATCTTTCAATAAGTTCTTATACATCAATGTCTCTTTATGCAACACAGAACCCTGCTCTTAAATTACTTTTGCCCTTTGTGCTTGTACTTATACAGATAGACATTGGCTTCTGCCTAGTTCTTTCCTAGATCCTTCTTATACTCCCTATTAGCATCTGTATGGAAAGAATATTTTTCTACAGCAGTGGGCCAGCAAGTGAGAGGCGGTCAAAAGATCTTTTCATGGCTCTGCAGTATTGACCTTCAGTAAGGATTCAGGAATCTTCCCTAAGCAGAGCAGCAGCCATGGCTGAATTCACTACAAGATGATAATTCAGTATAGAGACATGCCAGTCTGCCACAGCAGCAGGATCAGTGCTGGTGGAAGGGAAGGAATGAGGGGTCACATTTGTATTCTACTCCCCTGCAAGCTGCTTTTCCAATTGCACCGTCTCCTATTTATGATATCTCTTTGGAAAACAGACTCCCAATATTGCAGCTGAAATCAGTAGTCACTTGATGTGAAACCTCTACCACATCTGCTGTTTCCAGTGGATTCTGAATTCTGGCTTTTCAAAATCTGTATTGCTGTGTGGAAGCTCTTGATGGTGTCTCTGGGTCTGGTCTGTGAATTCCATGTGAGAGAGAAGAGTTATGCATGTGTAAGCACTCCATTAACTTACTTAATCCTGTTTCTTTTTGCTTGAGTTTATCTCAGAAAAAAGAGGCAGTCCCATGGAAGAAGTATATTGCGAAAAAAATATGATCAGCTATTCAGAAGATATTTAGTACAGAAGCAGCTCCTTGGTCCTGGGCAATACAATTATTCTTTTTGTATAATAATTTTCAGTAGAAGAGGTAGATCTGTAATAAAACTGATTAAAAATCACCTTTCATTTGACATTTTCAAGGTGTGCTACCATCATATTGTCATGTGATGGTGATCTTTCATTTTCTTTTCACAATATTTTATTTGACACAATTGATGAAAAACAAATCTATATATATTGAATATTGTACTGTTGTTGATTCTGATGTCAAGCTACAGCCATCATCTCAATTTTGTCTCCCTGAGTGTAAATGCCCATAAAAAAATCTTGATGCTTAAATCTTCAGGTTCAATTTCACCTTGCAAATCAAGAAAAACCCTTGAGTACCACTGATTTTAATTTTAAAAGAAAAGGGGTTTTTAGGTACATTAAAAAAAAAGTGGAAAATAGATTACTGTGAAATTCCACCCAAGGATGGAAATATTCTTTAGCTTTCCTAGCAAAAATGGTAGCTAAGCACCTCAGAGAACATTTAGCATTAATGAATGAATTCCAAGGATTGTCTTCTATGAGAGGAGTACCCCAGTGGTGATGCACCATCCCCAGGTGACTTTCCAGCAGTCATGGCTGTGACACAACGACTCTGACATGCCATGAGTGGTAGAACTGCACTGGCTGAGAGAGGGTCAGGCTGGCAGGTGTTGCTGTCACTGAAATTTCAGGGTTACCCTGGGATTCCTGTTCATATTCACACTGTGCAAACTTAGAGCAGTGAAACCTCCAGCAAACTCTTGTCATCACCTTCTTGTGATTTTCCCTCCAAGCTCTTCCTTCTCTTGTCTTGCAGTTCCTGGTGACATGAGAATTTTATCAGCTCACTTAGTAAGGGGATTTTGCCATCTCAGATGTGATAATATATCTCCTAAGTTATCAGAAACTGGAGAGAAATTAAATTATTTGACTAAAATCAAACATTCATTGGCAAAAGAAATGTGGGGGTCATCTATCAGGTTAAAGTCTCAGAAATCCTTCACTTTGATTGATATACCATCTTTCCTATCTTTTAAATCCGGTTTTCTGTGCTTGGTTTATAGACATCCACCATTAATTATTAAGAATGTGACCATGGGTCCTTAGAAAGAAAATATAGGAGGGTCCTGGAGAAGGATGACCTGTAAGCTTACTTTATACAGGACCATATGGATTGATGACATCCCTAGCAACACATTACTGACATTTCAAATTTTATCCCCACCAAACAGACCTGGTTTTTTGCCTATTTTCATGCAAATGATGTAATTTAAAGGATCTGAGCTTTCAATGTTATTAGCTTTCAGTTCTTAGCTTTGTTAAAAGACAAGAGGAGTAAATATAAATCCTTTGTAATGTCTGCAAGTACATTGGCTATTCTGTGTACAATTATATTATGATGACCTTAATAATTAATGGGTCCATCTATACTGCATGACAGCATCTCTGAGAATCTTCGTGATCTCAGAAACCAAGCACAGAAAACTGGATTCAAAGGACAGTTCTGCTGCCTCCTTGCCCTCACACATATGAAAGATAACAGGCAATGCATGGAATAGTAATGGTCAAATCTCAAGTTTTTGGAAACTGGCAAAATTTCACTTAGTAATCATAAAAAAAAAAACCAAAACCAATTCTTGTCATTAGCATGAGGGCAAATAATGTCTATTTTATGTGTAGTTGGCTTAAAATTTTTTAATAAACACTGGCCTTGCTTCCAGCAAGTTAAGCTCCATTACAGAGAGTTATAGGAACAGTTCCTACAGAACTATAGAGTGAATGATGAAGAGGGAAAAACAAGAAAGAAAAGCATCAACAAGGCAAAAAAATTTTCTCAATAAACCTGTGATAGTAACAGGAACCAAAGGACAGATTTGCTCCAAATGAGAACTGTCATGGCTCCTTTCACAAAGAGGTTGAAATCTTGTCCTGCTTAACAATGCATAGTCCTAAGAATTGATCTTGAGAACACCCATAGCAAGCCTTACTACTCCACAACTCTCAGTTTTGTTGTGATAATCAAGCCATAAATTATTAACATAATTATGAGAGAAATCAGATGTAAAAGTCTAAATAAAAGTGAATTTCAAATGGAAATTTGAGATAGGTTTAGTTCTCAGATTTGTAATTTTTTTATAAAATATTTTTTAAAGAATTTTTGCATGCACGTTTTATTCTTTTCCTATGTTAGATGTTTGCTGATAATCTACTGAATCTGAATCTACTGACTTGCCTACAAATCATCATCTTAGGGTCTAATATCTGATCTGTCACTGGATTGCTGCTTCAAAGGTGTGTTAATCACAACCAGTGCCTAAGACACACAGAAATACAAAATAAGGGGATCCAGGGAGAATAGAAGGAAAGGCCATTAGGCAATACCCTGCACAAGTCAATTCCTCCATCTCTGAGGAAGTGCTGTCACAGAAATGCTATTTGTTCCCATTTAGGACTCACTTATTGCTTTCACTTAGAACTAATTTGGCAAATCACTGACACACATTAAGTTGATGGGGTTTAAATAGAAGTTTGACTGGTTTTCTGATTTAAGTCTTTATATCCTTCTAAACTATTTTGGAACTCTGATATTGAAGTGCAGAGGAAACCCATCAACATAATGAACAGGAGAACTGGACTTAACACAAAACAAAACCCTGTAACTATAAAATGAAGAAATGAGAAGGAAAGCTACTATAGATAGAATATTTCTGAATCCAAGAAACAACAGAGAATGGAAATGCATTCTCTGGAGAGACACCTGAACAATCAAGTTGTAGGGAAAAAAATATGAGGTAATTTAAGAAAGCAAGATGATTTAAGAGAGCAAATCAGAAGAGTGAATTTAAATGCATATGGTTTGTAAGGATAAAACATGAAGGAGCAATTAAGTAAAATACATGCATATATATATATGTATATATATATATAAAAGAAATAATTTAAGTGAATTCTTGGCACAGAACTTCTTTCATTCCAAAGGTGCCTGCACACAACATACCTACTCTTTCAGATAGTAATGATGAGGAACTATAAGAAATTGCTGTGTCAACAGAAAATGCTGGAACAAGCTGAAAGAATAAAGGACAGAAAGTCATCAACTCTGAAGTGTGAGTGGAACCATAGAGAAATATTCAAGATAATGGAAAAGGCATCATTATTTAACAGGTTTTCCCCTGTGCCACGAATACAGGGCTAGTCAATTAAATGGTATACTACAATTACAGAATTCAGAAGTGGATCCTTATTTTTTCACAGCATGCAGCCAAGATTAGGCATTTTCAGGAATGTTGCTACTATCACACCTTTGCAACAGCTCTTCATACAGCTATATTATTGTCATAGTGATCTTTTTTGGTGTTAAAAGCCTCTCAACTGATCTATTAATGGCTATTGTTAGTTAAAGGATATTGGACTAAGCGAGTCATTGGTCTAACTTTTGGGACAATTCCTTAATGTTTAAATTGTCACTCATCTTGTGTGTCATGTTGGTGTTCTTAATGTCAACTATATATATAAAAAAAATAAATTCAGAAATAACAACATAACGTTGTAAAACCATAAAGAGCAAATAAGATTAGAAAAGCCATTTCCTTTACTGGGATTTGTGAGCTAAAGGTTAACTTCCAATTAGAGTTTAAAAGGAAGAGCTTTTATTCTGCATTGGTTGAGGCTTTTAGCAAATCACATTTATAAGTGCAGAACATTTGTATATTCCCTAATAACTTGCCATTACATTAAAGGCTGTAAGCTTGCCACCAGAACTTGTACAACCAATCTGGACACAAGATATGCAGCAATAAGATTTGTTAATATTGCATTATCAGATGTTATTGCTCTGCTATTGGTTGCAATTATGTCACCGTTCAGTTACCAGGTAAATCCTGTGTGCCAGCCTTGTATTGTTATGTGTAAATAATATTCAGTAGAGGAAGATTAATTCCTGTGTCACATTTATATTGTAGCAAAACAGCAATAATAGCATTGTATTAAAAATAACATAAATGAAAAAGATAAATAGTGCAAAACAATAACCAACATATTTAAATAATAGCAGGCCCAGGGGATTAAGCGATATTTTGCATTTTTATAGAGCTTTCAATATAAGGATCTAAAAACACTTCACAAACATTAGTAAAATAAGCCTCCCAACACTCTTTAGGTAGGGAAATATTATTATCCTCATTTTACAGATGAATAAGCTTCTTTATGAGGAAGATAAAACCAAGAGAAGTTCCCAAAGCCACAAAGCATGTCAGAAGCAGAATTACTAAATAGGCTCTGTGCTTATATTACACAGACACAGAGACCTGGACAGATAGAAAAGAATTCACGTATTTTCTTTAAGGCCAGATCACATGTTATGCAGCCATCATCTTAATGAGAATTATAAACACAAAAAAGCCAGATTTTCATTTCCGAGGTCAAAACTAGACTGTAGTGAGACCCTCCCATCAGACTGCCTGCAGCCTGCCCATGGTGACTCAAGGCAAAGCATCACTCACAGTTTGCTCCACAGATCCTAGGGGTTCTAGCTAGAATCCACTAAAGGCTTTTCCCATGCTGTCATCTCTCCTTTAATCTGACTCACATCAACCCAAATTCCTCCTCTATCAACCTGAAGAATTTTTTTCCTGTTTTCAACTGATAAAATGTCTTTTTTTTGTCTGTCAGTGATGTATAATTCAGAGTGAATACAATCAGGCCATGAAGATATTTTTTCCTGTATATACCCTTCTTTTAGCTCTTTGGTTATTACCAAAATGTATTTTACACGTTTAACAACAGTGTGATTCACTATGAAATATGGAAGGTATCTGATGTTGTAGGCAGGAGAGGAAGAAGACAGTTCATGTCAGATATCAAGAGCCCAATTCTGACAGAGCAGTTGCACAGGAAAATCTAGTTACCTCAGGTTTTCACAGCTGTAACAAACTGCAGAACCTGACTGCTGGCATAAAAAAATGTAATAAAATTGCTAAGAATGAATCAAAAGCATTCAAACCCAAGTTTTGGGTTTTTTATTCTATGGTAAATAAAAAGTAAGAAGAGGCAGATGGAGTCTGCCCATTTTAAGAACTGCCCTCCCCTTCTACTTATTTCTGACTGCTTCAGATCCTACTGACGTTGCTGCTCAATCATTCTCAACCAGAAGCTTCACCAGTGCCATCAGAAGGAATGCTCAAGCACAGAGCGTGATTTTTGGGTTGTGCTGTGCAGGGCCAGGAATTGGACTTGATGATGCTTCAACTTAGAATATTCCCTGATTCTATGATTGATACATACATGCATATATACACATGCACACACACTATATGCCTACTGGATATCTGAGCTTTCCAAGCAAGGTTGCAGTAGCTCCAAATGCCCTTCTCTGATGACAAACTTCTTTCACAGCAGGACAATCTTGCCCCTTCTATGTACAGTTGCAGAGGAACTTCAGAAATGCCTCTCCCTAGGAAACGTGCTCACATCAGCCGTTCACATCAGGAAATTACTTCTTGCAGTAGATTTAAGCAAATCTATCAAACCTCATTAAAAAGAAATATAAAAAGTACAGATTGCTTTTCAGCTGGGGCAAAAGGGGACACATGGCCAGGAGCGGAGACGGGGGCAGGAACAAGACTTTGCAAAGCCGAATGCAGTCATTTCATTGTAAAACTACTGCAAAGCCACATTCTCCATCTCAGAAGAGATGTCACTTTTTCTCAGTCATTCATTCATTGGCAAGTTTTTTAATATTTAGAAGTGTTCTACTTAGAGCTGTTTTTGATGTAGAATTACCTAAGTACCACTGCAGAACTGCTTAATTGCCCTAGCTTCCAAATTCCTTTAGAATGTTTTTCCTTCCTCTGAATGAAAGGAGGGACAAAGGCAATAATAAATTTCTCATGACACAATGTTTTCATTAAGCACCACAAATATTAATATTTTTGACTCAAGCAGAAACATATTTACTCTGAAAACAAAAAAAAAGTCTATCCTTAAAAAACAGTGTGACAAAATAGATCTATTGATATTTTGGTTTTTTCATAAAGACACCCTTTTCAGTTTGTCAATAAGTGTGTAATATTCTCACATTGCAGAACAGTAGGTATGGAAGAGATTCCTAAATCAAAGTTTCTTAACAAAAATATTATTTAGGATAATTCATTGTTTTCTTACTAAGCCATAACATCAGGTAAGAACTCCCTGAAACTGCAGCTTACAGAAGAAAAGAAGCAGGAGCAGTACCATCATTAGTGATTTACATTTCTGAAATTATTAAGAATTATATAATGAAATTTTCCATAGAAACCTGAAAGAATAAATGGATATATGTACATACACTGAAAACAAACAAGCTCAGATTCATTTTAAATGAAGGAAATCGAGGAACACTAAGTTTGTTGATGAACAGAAAGTTTCAAAGAAAATTCTTCCTGCTGCATCTACAATGCTCATTTAAACATGCAATGTCTTTTTCTCCAGTCATGAGGTTTGATTCTGTCCATCAACACCCACTGCAATACTCAACATCTGCAAAAGACTCAGTTATCCAAGCTCATAGAGTTTCTCCATAGTCAAGGAGAGAAAATACTGTTCAGTTCAAGAGGCAATCAGTGTGAGAAGTGCTCTAACATCTTAGAAAAAATCTGTAATCCCAGGAAACTAGCCTGTCCATTTCACATTTAACAGGAAAATATTGGGATTAAAACCTCAGAATGAGGTTTCCAAATGGGGAAAAGCAGATGGATTCATCTTTTCAGGGGGAATTTTTCTAAAAGGGTGATTCTTAATGCTTCACAGTGAACATACCTCGGCCTCCAGCATGCCACTGACTCAACATGACTCCAGCTGATGATGATACCCTGACCCCAGCTCACAGCTGGATTGGAGTCCAAACAAACACAGAAAAAAAACAAAAAGAAAGGTTTGTTCTGATTTTCTGAATTAAATTAAAAGAGGACCAAATAACAGGTTGTAAAAATTATAGCTGGATAATGGTAGTTGAACAGAAGAAACGGAAATACCTTTGAAAGGAGTAAGAAATAAAAGTGTTTAGACTAGAACCAGTTGTTTAATTACACTGAATTTCAGAATTAAGACAACATAGTGTATTTTATTACCTCTAAAATAGAAATATAAAAATTTAAACCCATAAACCAGACAAATGAAAAATATATAAATATGTATGTGTATGTATACATAATAAATACAGATGCTATAAATATCTATATTGATAAAAATGGAAGGAAAAATAATTAATTTTTATTCAAGAAAAACACAGCCTACCAGATTAGGAGTAGATGTTCACTGGCAAAGGGTTTCACCTAATGTTCCCAGAAATACATTTCAAGAGTTCAATTAAGCTTGATTGTTTCTTTTGCTATTTGAATTAGTGCTTTATGTGCACGTGTTGAATGTGTGGCTTATTTTCCATACAGAAAATATTTTCCTAACTTGTTTAGGAAAAATAACTGTCTGAAAATGCCTAACCTTAACAAAGATAGGGAAAAGGATGTTGGACCATCTGTTTATATATTATTTGTGCTTATTTTGCACCTGCAAAAAAAAACCAGCTCAGTTCCCGCGCTTGCCCAAAAAAGAACCAGCCCACAAACAAATAACAGGCTTACATGTGGAAGAGTTAAAAATTGACATAAAGTCTCCTGATAGTCTCAGCAAACTAATAGCAATGATTTGCAAGGATTTGAAATCCAGGAGGAAACCCCTAGCTGCATCTAGACCACATCACTGTTAAACAGGTACCTCATCAGTGCTCAGAATCCATCAGAAATCACCACCATGTAACAAAGACAGAGCACTTAATCAGAAATTCATTAATTTCATCAAGTAAGTGTGGTCTGGGGAAAAGGTGTGCTAGGGAAAATTGCTAAGGGTGAAGAGCTGAAGAAGATTCAATGGCCCAGGTAGAGTTTTTTCCATATTCAGCAGTGAAGTTTCTGATCTAGTTTCACCCGGTCCAAACTCCAGCACTCACTTCACACAGAGCCTGTTCAGTCATTTACAGAAGCAAAGCATGGGGCAAGGGACAGTATTTATGAGACACCTAAATTATAGTGAGAGGTCGATAGAGGAGATCTGAGTCTTCAATAAAGCCAGTACAACCAGCTAAAATTCATTTATGAGTGGCCATTCATTGTGCCTGAAAGAGAAACATTTGAAGACTGTCAGTGCCATGTTCACATGGGTCCAAGGGCAGGGAGATGGATGGGGTTTAGGCCTTACCTCAGCTGTAGGAGCTCTTAAATAACACTGACTCTCATACATTTGGGATTTTTAATGCCACAGTATTTCATATGATCAAATTCAGAAAATGCTTTCACCATTTTTTGTTGCACCAAGTCTTATGCTCTACCCACATACAGATGTTTGGCTGTTTCCTATCAGTTAGTTATAAAACCAGCATGTGCAAGATACCCTCCCTCAAAAGCAGCTGAGAAAAACTCAAACTTTGTCTTCTTTGCTTAAAAAGTATTTATTGCCTCTAGAGAAAATACTATTGTCTGTAGACAACTGACACATTTGAATTAATTGGAGGTAAAATAAAGCTCTGAAATAGAAGACATGTTAAGACTCTTTGACAGAAGCTATGTGCAATCAAGATGTGATCACCAAGCTCATCTATTTCACCTTGCAGCAGAACTACACTGTTTTGTGTTTGGTGCAACACTACTCAGGCCTGAGAAGAAATAAGCAACAACTCAGACAGGAAAAAAAGATTCTGGTTCTACACTATTTGTGAATTAATTAGCATGCTAAGTAATGATGGAATTTAGTAACTTAAATGACAAATATTCCAGAGCTTCCTCCCCCAAGCGTCCAATGTGTACATCCATCCCTAATACAGTTTCATTGTTTCAGCCTCCAAGAAAAACAGGAGGCAATATGCCTTCTGTCTATGATAAAGTTTCCTAATACAGTACAGTAATGCAATTTATTTTCATACAGCATCCTGCATATAAAATATTACATAACCCTTTATGAGAAGATAATGCATTACAGACTCAGGCACATTACTGTCTTTCAGGAAGAAATTGCAGTTTAATGTCGTGGGAAGGGATGGAGGAAATAGAAGTCGGGGTACAAAAGTAGTTAAAAAAGAAATTAGTAAATGCTCTCTTTTTGTGCCCTTATTATCTGCGTGAGACTAGCAGAGGGCAGGTCAGCACGACTGCAGATGCAGTGTAACACAAAATGTTACATGCTCATAGGAAGGGATGGCTCTGATCCTGTGAGTTTTTGCTATAAATAGATAAGCAGGATGACAAGGTGAGTCACAGAAGTATCATGTGAATTCCCTGAGATCAAACAGGGAGCTCAAGGTTCAGGAAAGTAATGAACATGAATGTCGAAAGTTCCAGATGGTTCATAGTCCAAAAAAATCAGAGATGGACCAAAATTGCAGACCCAAACACCTTATGTGGTCTGGGGACACTCACCTTGGATTCAAATTGTTCCATTTCAGGGCAAGAATTGAGTGCTGCATTAAAGCAGGCAGAGAAACAAGGCCTTTATGCAAACTCCATGCTAAAATAGGGAGATTTTGGATTTGAAAACCAAAATTCCATGTAGGAGAATTTGCTTATTATTTGGAGCACTGGAGCGCATGTTATTCTTGATTCCTTGCAGGAAATATGAGTCAGCCAAAGCTGAGGCTGTGGCTAATCTGAAAGCAGGCGGGAAGGGAGGGGATAGGGGTGTTGAGGTGCAGCAAGTCTTTGGGGGACTGCAAGGAAATTAAAGAAATTATGTGCTCACTCCAAGTGAGGGAAAGGCACCTCTTAGCAAAGCTGTGTCAATATATTTATAAAGGATAATTATAAAACCTCAAATATCACACTATGTCAGTTTAAGAGACAACAAATGGAGACAAACCCTGCCCACAGGGCTTACCACTGCTATGGGCCCTGCAAAAGTGTAAATAACTTAGAGGAAAAAGAAGTTCCTAGAGGATCTGAACTTTTCATTGAGACTGGAGTTCTGGCCACCATTCAGAATTTAACTTCAGCTAAAAACAGTTGAGGATATAAAGGATGGGGGAAATAGAGGGCCATGTACAACTACAGTGTGATTGGTTTCACTACCATATGGATATCGGAGCCACTGAACATATGTTTTTCAAGGGGGGAGAGAAGAGGATCTTAGACACACTGTTCTCCTCCTGGAAATCCACCTCTTCAGTGTGGTCTCTTTTTTCAGAAGCTCAAAGTCTTCTGGAAGTTGTGGTGATTAAAGCTGGGTTTCTGCCATGACTTCCTGTGTCACCTTGGACAATATATCTAGACGTGCTCAAGGGTTGGAAGCAGGCAAACAGGAGCTACTCTGTCTGTGCTCTGAGCCTGTGGATGTGAGCCAGCTTCCATCTGGGACCCACATGCCCAAGTGCCCCTGTGCTGACAGAGATCCTTTGCTTTGGGAGACTCCAGATATTATCTTATTGCTCTGACTCCTCCAGCACAAGTTACTGTCCCAGCAGTAAGGCACATATTATGGATAGCCACATACTTGTGTCTTGGCCATCCAGCTCCCATTTCCATATCTCAATGTATGCCTACCTTTGGTGAGGTTGAAGATAAGATGCTGAACTGTGAAATGGAGCAGCTGATGCACGAGCACATCTGCTGAGCCAGATGTAGGGGCAGTAATCTCTGGTATAAGTGTAAAGCAGACAGCTGGTGGCAGTAAAGTTTGAAGAGGCCACATCTAGATTCACCCAAGAAAGACTGTCAAAATCCTAATTAGCTCACTCACAATGAACTAATGCAGCAATACGGCTTCTGCACCACAGCTGATTCTGGCTGCATCCATCTGTGTAAACATGCTATAAATCTCTCTTTGATTTTTCCTCCATCTGTGAAAGGGGAGCATATGACATTTTTAAAGTGTTTTCTCTCTCTATTTTAGGTCTTCAAGACTGGGCTCTCACTTATTGTAGCCTTGCTCATTACTATAACAGTGGGAGAAATACTTAATAGCTGTCATAGCTGGGCATTCTCATTGAATTCAAAGGCAGATCTGACATTGAATTTAATGGAAATCAGAAAGGACATTCAGAAGCCCATTAATTACTCAGTTTATTAGAACTATGTAAATTGGTAATATGATAATGATTTAGAGTGCTGTAAGATTGGGTCAGTTTTCAAAAGTACAGATTTACCCAAGCCTAATCTCTGGATGTTTACAGATGTCTTATGTACTTATGAAAATCCAAGCAGTTCTTGTGCTCTTAAGATAGAATTATATATAGCACAGCCTGCACTTTAAAGAAAGCATAGCTAGAAGAGTCTTATGAACCTTAACTCTCAACCCCTTTCTCATGATACCTCCCACTTCCCCCCCACCCTTCATCTTCAGAAGTCAAAGAAAAGTAGTCAGAAAGGATAAGAGCATGGACTAAAAGCTGAAAAAGAACATCAGAGCTGTGGCATCTTTCTGTGCAGCTGCTGCCATTTGAGGTGGGGTTAGGGCAAGATTTAGGGGTAAGGAACAGAGAGATCACAGGACTGCAGCTGGAAATTATGTGCCAAGGGTGGAGAGTAAAGACAATGTGGTTAAAATATTTTTTTTTGTTATATTTTTTAGATACTGCCTGAAGGAGCACAGGCACATGGAGTACTGCTAGGTTGAGGCTTAAATTCATCCTTTAAAAAGGTGGAGCAATGAGCTCCCGTGGGAGTGTGAGTGAAAAGTGGGCTGCCAAATCAAAATGATAGGACAAGAGGATAGCTTTTCCATGAGGCCGTTTTGGTCTCAGCCATGTTTTTTGGGCCTTTCTAAAGCTCAGATTAAGGTTAAGTTTACTTTTAAGTTTAAAGAAAAGAAAATGAGCCAAGAGCTTCACTTGGAGGGAGGTGGCAAAGGGCCTGACAAAAGAAAGTCTCGTCTGTAAAGACTGGAAACCTTGCCTGGAAGACTTTTTCCATTAGGCCAATGACCATAAGACCCTATCGAAGGCTCGGATTTCTTTGATATTTATTACCAGAGTTAAGCATCAAAGAAAGAAGGATATTGTACCAGCAGTTGGAATGTGGCTGAGAGGAGATGCAAAGAGAACAAATAAGTTGCCAAAAGAACTAGTGGTGAGGGGGAAGCATCTGGACACATGTTTGAGGACCCAGTTTAATGCCCAGTGGTGCTAGTGGTGGAGGAAAGAGATAACTGAGAAATCCAATTGCCATGAGATTGGAAAGCTGTTGTCAAAATAAAGAGTAGGATGAAGAGAAAATTCTGTGAAAAATTTTTTGTGTATTTTTTTGTGAAGGATTGTGTAAAGCTCAGCTTTTACTTAGGATTAGAGCTAAGGCTGCCGCCTGATTTGAGAGGAAGAGAGCTCTATCAGGAGTGTGACTGCCAAAGGAAAGCACAGGAGAACGCTGGAGAATGTTTTTGCAATAAATTTCTGGTTATGTATTGTTAGTGGTAGGGTTAGGACTGGTAGAAAGAAAACCAGAAGCAGCAGCAGCAGTAGGGGGATTAGAAAGGAGATTGCAGTGGAAAAGGTGGAGTACAGAGAGAACTTGCTGGCAAGAATGTCTTCGTGTGGCTGCCAGCTTGGGGCAGGGTCCGAGGCTCAAACTAAGGAGAGCTGAGAGCTCCAGATGGATGGGGACTGGCAAGGGTTTGTCAAGGATAGGCTGTGGTGCAAAGAGGCCTTAATGAGAGAACCTTTTTATGATGACACTGGCTGGAGCCCCTTGTTTTCAGCTCACCATCTAGCTAAAACTTGTACTAGGTGAGAGAAAGCCATCTTTTATGCCATGAAGAAGCAAGAACTTTTGCTTCATGAAAACTAGCTTTTCCTTCTAAATTTGAGCTAAATGTTTATATTGATGTCATATTTCAATTAAACAAAAATTATGTTAAAAAGGTAAAGGAAATATGGACTTACTATTAGTATCATCAGATCTTTTAGGCCACAAAACTCTATCCTCTTTCCTGTTTCCTGGGGTAAACAAGCTGTTTACCCCATTATTTTGAACAGACATAAACTTAGAATAAACACTCAAGATTTCATTTTTCTCTCTTTTTTCTGCTGTGCTGGTTTTGGCTGGTATAGTGTTAATTTTCTCTTCAGTAGCTAGTATGTGTCTGTGTTTTGGATTTTTGCTGGAAACAGAGATGGCCTTGTTATTGCTGAGCTGTTATTACATATCATCAAGGCATTTTCTGTCCCTCACTCCACCCTATTGGCTGGGGAGCACAAGGAGTTGGGAGGGGACAGCTGACCCAAACTGACCTAAGGAGTATCCCACATATTGTGGCATCCTGCTCGATGTATAAAGCTGTGGGGAAAAAAGAAGGAGAGGGAACATTCAGAGGGATGGTGGCATTTGTCTTCCAAGTCACTATTACATTTGATGTAGCCCTGGTGTCCTGGGGATGGCTGAATAGCTGCCTGCCCATGGGAAGGGGTGAATGAATTAGTTCTTTTGATTTGCATGTGCTTTATCTATTAAAGTGTCTTTATCTCTACCCATGAGCTTTTCCACTTTTACCTCTCCTCCATCTTACTTCTGCGGCAATGAGCAAGGGGTTGTTTTGTGCTTGGCTGCTGGCTGGGGTTGAACCACGATGCTAAAAGTGTTACTACTGTAAAACAACAAGCAGAAAAATTTTTTCACAGAACCACAGAATCCCTATGTTGGAAGAGACCTCCAAGATTATTGAGTCCAACCCATGCCTTAACACCTCAACTAAACCATGGCACTGCGTGCCACACCAGTCTTTTTTTAAACATATCCAGGGATGGTCACTCCACCACCTCCCTGGGCAGACCATTCCAGTACTTTATCATTCTTTCCATATAAAACTTTTTTCTAATATCCAACCTATATTTCCCTTGGCACAGCTGGAGACTGTGTCCTCTTGTTCTGTCAGTTGTTGCCTGGAGAAAGAGACCAAACCCCACCTGACTGCAACCTCCTTTCAGGAGGTTATAGAAAGCAATAAGGTCACCTTTTCTCCAGGCTAAACAACCCCAGCTCCCTCCATCATTCCTCCCAGGGTTTGTGTTCCCCGCCCCTCTCCAGACTCGTTGCCTCCTCTGGATGTGCTCAAGCGTCCCAAAGTCCTTCCCAAGCTGAGGGGCCAGAACTGGGCCCAGCACTCAGGGTGAGGCCTCACCAGTGCCAGGTACAGGGGAAGAATGACCTCCCTGCTCCTGCTGCCCACACCATTCCTGATCCAGGCCAGGGGCCATTGGCCTTTCTGGCCACCAGGGCACTCTGCTGGCTCATGTTCAGCTGCTGTCACCAGCACCCCCAGGTCCCTTTCTGCCTGGGCACTCTCCTCCCAGCTTCATGTCATCTGCAAATTTACTCATGAAAGACTCAGTACCCTCATCCATGTCACCAATAAAGACATTGAACAGAACAGGCCCCAGCACAGACCCCTGAGGGACACCTCTGCTGCCAGCTGGATGCAGCACTGTTCACCACCGCTCTCTGGGCCCGGCCATCCAGCCAGTTCCTAACCCAGCACAGAGTGCTCCTGCCCAAGCCCTGGGCTGCCAGCTTTTCCAGGGAATGCTGGGGGAGACAGACAGTGTCAAAGGCCTTGCTGAAGTCCAAATAGACAAAATCCACAGCCTTTCCAGCATCCACCAGGTGGGTGGTAAATAAAAGGAGATCACGTTGGTCAAACACAACCTGCCCCTCCTAAACCCACACTGGCTGGGTCTGGTACCCTGGCCATCCTGTAAGTGCTGCATAATGACACTGTACAAACTGTTCTATAGTGGTACCAGGTACTGAGGTCAGGCTGACTGGACTGTAATTAGGAGGAAGGATCCTCCTTCCCACCCTTTTTGTGAATGGGAGTCACGTTGGCCAGCTTCCAGTCATCTGGAACCACACCTGTGAGCCAGGGCTCTTTATATCCATTAATGAAGAAATAAAGGCCTTTGGACGATATTGTATAACTGCCACGCAGTAAAGAAAAATAAAAATCCCTGGCCTGATTCAGCAAAGGAACACCCCTGGAACTTACTCCCAGTTATAGATTAGCTAAAATTAATTGTATATATTTGTTAAAGAACTATTTAGAGATGAGTCATAGGAAATCTAAAAATAATCCATTCCACTCTAATACAGATTGCTCAAAAAAGTTTAGCTTGCTTACATTCATCACATTCATCACTTTTTGTTTTGTCTTTTTTTTCCCTCACTTAGCATCTGAGGCCTGAAAAATCACTCTATGTGATCTACCCTGTGAGGTAGAGCAGCATTTCCTTCCTTTTATGAAAGAAAGTCAAGGCTAGGAGGAAGCCAAGATAGTTGTGGTTACAAGGCTTCAAAGCACATGCTTCCAATCCAGTTTCTAATTTCAAACCTTTCTTAGATGTGGCCTGGGACTTTCAACTGCTCATTTCACTTGTTGGTTTTACAGTTTAGCTTTCTGGAAGATTAGACAGCCACTTTAATTACAGTCTCCTGTGATTATGAGTCAGCATCAGTACATGCAGCACAGTAGGTAGCACCAGGATGGTGAGTGTTCTGTGTGGGTATGGAGCAGGTTGGTGATGGGAATGGGAGTGGGAATGGACTGACCTTCTAGTATTGTGATTGCTGGACCATTTTCACAAAACAGGTTGGTATAAACTCCAGCATGGCTCAAAGTTTCAGAGAGAGGAGTGGTCTCTCTTTTATCAAATGTTTCTACACTGCTAGGACATTCTGCTTGAAAGAAATATCTACTTCTTATTTATCAATTACACCTTTCTTCTAATCTGAATGAGGCCTTGAATTCACACTGGTTCAGCTCTCTGCAGGACACAAAGGGTGAAAGGGATGGAACTCTGAGATGTGCTCCAGGTTTGCTGTTGCCCTGGCAGGCAGTTGTCATTGTGACTAGTCACATTCCTGGAGGGGCCCTGGTGGATTCTGTGCCAGTCAGATGTACAGATGATTTATGCTTGGACTGTCTCAAAAAAGCCACCCTAAGCAAAAAGGTGAGGAAGGTTTTCTTCACTCAGTACTGTTGATTTTTCATATTTGCCCACCTGCATGAATATTGTAATGATTCTGCAATAGCACTGAATGCAGCAATTCAGCTGCCCTAAATCTCCACTATTATTTACTCCAGGCTGCTGTAGCCAGAATTAAAGTTAGCCTGCCTTTTATTTAGCTCTAATCACTATGTTTATTTTGTAATATTTATTTATATTTGTATCATTTATACATTATTTTGCTTGTATAACCAGCTGTTTTACAGTCAAGGACCTCATTGCAATGAGCTATAAATCCATGCTGCTGGCCCTTGGGAAAACTGGTAAATTAAACTTTGTGTGCATAGACTTCAAAATGCTGAAATCTATTATACCTTCCCTTCCCACTGATAAATGACAGTGGGTTTACTCGCTGAGTACTTAACTTATGAAAGGCTACTGTTTATTAATACCTCCCTGTATAAATATTAACAAAGCAATCCTACAGGAAAAATATGTGAAAGGTCATCTTTAAATTGTGAAAATTCAGTCTACTCAGCACAAATGTCCATGTCTCTTTCTGTCTGGAGACTTAAACAACCTCATCACCATAGTATCCAGAAGGTGCACACAAGTGTGACATGATTAGCATCTGTCATGTGTAGGTCTTTCTATTCCTTCTGCTCTCCCTGGGGAGAACAGTCCAAGGATTTTTCAAAATATACAGTGTGTACACTGTGCTGTGTGTTTATATTAGCAAAGTCAAGGTCAAAGATGTGTATTTCACTCCCATCTTTTGCCTCATTTTAAAGATATAACACAGAGAGCAGTGCCACTTGTGCCAGATATATATGCTCAGACATTCTGGCATGTTTCTTTAATTGTTCCTATTAAGAATCTGAACTGGGACTGAATGGAAAGTGGTTCAAATGCCTTTCATTTCTTAGCATACTGAATATGGCTGCTCTCTTCTCATTTCATCTCCTTTTCATGGTACTTAACAGAATAGTAAAGATTTCTGTGGAAAGAAATAAACATTTCCATAGTCTATGGGTCATTGGTATAATAATAAATGTAAAGGTTCCCACACAGCCATTATAGTCTGTTTAGTCAATGTTATTAGGCACCTTTTGTCTAGGGCTTATTGACATGATAGATTGCAACAGCTCTTTTTGAACATTTTCTTACATAAAGCAAAACCTGCAAAATTGCTTCAGATGTCCTTTAGAGGAGGCACTAAACCTAGGATTCTTCTGTCCCTTTCAGTTCTGTCTGAAATTAAAGGTTTGATGGCACTTGCTAAATGTATTCCAGGATGACCCTGTCACCTCCGACTGCGTGTGTTCCTTCTCGGTGTCTCTCCTTGCCCCACAGAAGGGACCAAATCTTTGCTGTTGGAGTAGGGCTGTCCTTGGTTGTTTCCATGACTACTCCCTCAGCAGAGGGAAGGATGCAGGGACAGATGCCAGGATTTAAGAAAATAAATATGCTCCCACCTTCACTCACTCTCTGCTGATGTGTTGCCACCTGGCGCAAAGGACACCCCCAAGCTCACAGAGCAAAAGCAGCTGTGAGATGTGCTCCCTCCCTATTCCCAGTTCACCAGCTAGAGGCACACTGGGACCTTTACTAAGGGCTTTATCATTTTTTCTCTTCCCAATATAATAATAATAATGATCACAAAAAGCTATTTCTATTCAGGAAGGGGATATTTGGTTTTGAATCCTACTATTCTTCATCAGGAAAACAATTTTGCACTAGGGAAAAAAAATCCACATTTACAGAAAATCTCAATGAGGATCCACAGCACAGGTACTAGGACCCTGAGGACTCCTTAGTCCTGGTAATTTGTAAGAGCTTTGTGACAAAAGCAATTTAACCACCACCTACCAACATCTCAGTGCAGAGGGTACATATTTGCACCCCAGCAGCTGCCACTTTTTCTGTAATCCTGCCAAGGAGAGGAGTCACAGAGAATGAATTGACCTTGGACTGTGCCATCATCTACAACTCAGAACAGGTCTCCCCAGTCCTCTGTATTCAGCTCTGTCTCTGTCTTGCTTGTTTCTCATAGTGAAAATAGACATTAGGGGTAATGGTTGTGCTGCCAAGGTCACGGAGTCCTTTGCTCCAAAGAGCTTGGAGACAATATGGAGATGTGTGCACGGACAGTGTGTGAAGCAGTCACTGAATTTTCACCACCTATTCAGGGAGTGCCTGGATAGTGCTTTAGAGACCAGCTTTAATTGAATTTTTTGGCCACCCTGAGGAATGGAAGGGGAAAAACTCCAGGAGGTAGTTTCTGTTTCTCATTTCAATTTCTTGAAGAACTCTGCATTGGGATGTCTCTGAGCACCAGATGAACATGAAGCACCAGAGTTTTGGCCTTTTATTGTGCATTCTCTTTGGGCCCTTTTGTTTCTGAGATAAGTAGGCCAAACTGGTACACAATATTTAAAATTCTATCACTGATTTGTACGGACTGGTATTTTCCTTATTGTCATTTTCCTTTTCTCAACCATTTCACTTTCTCCTTCTGAGTGGGAAGTGAGCAGACATTTTCACTGACCTGTCCAGAGAGCCTGAATTCTTCCTTCTGGGAGGGAATGACTAACCCTGAGCCAGCCACTATGCTCAAGTCACTGAACACAGTGCATTATTGTTTACCTTGCCCTTACCTACACTTTTACTTTTCTCTAGCAGACATGGAAAGCCAGCCTTCAGATGAGAGAAACTGGGGAATCAATGGGCAAGAGACAAGTGATATGTCTTCCACTCACTGTCTACCATGCAAGTCCTGTGTGTAAAGGAAAGGAGGTGGGGAGAGGAAAGAGCTGAGTATTCATAAAGTAGAGAGCAAGTTCAATGGATCAGACACCTTCCCACTTGCCTTGTTTTATAAACTCTTTGAGTTGCTACCAGCTTTTGCCTTCCACATCAGTGGCAACTTATCACTGACAACATTTTACAGTCTGCACTTTCACGCTCCTTTCCCCCCTTCACTATAAAAAGCTCCCTGTAAATTTATGCAAAGACTTTATCATTCACTGAGTCTTAAAAGCAAAAAGAATCTCCCTGTAGGTCATCAAATCCAGGCCCCTGTCAGCTCTGGCATATTAAACAGCACCTTTAATAGGCTGCTCAAACTCCATATTGGTACTAATGGGTTATTCTGCTTCAGCAGCTCTTATCAGGAAGCTGTTCTTGCAGGTTCATACCTGTGAATAGGAGAGGAACCTTCTCATTGCCTAGCCATGTTCAGTCTCAGCCTGGTGATACACAGACCTGCACACCCTGTTGCCACTCAGCTTCTCTACCAACAACAAAGGAGGAAGAGGTCTGGATTAATTCAAGAAGTTCGAGTGCTCTGAGCAATGGCAGTGCTCTATGTGCTCTGCTGGTCAGATGCTTATGTGCTTGTGTCTAATACCAGCTCTTTCTAATCTGTCCATATAGGTAGCTTTAGGGGTCATCACTAAACCAGAAGCAGAGCCAGAAAATGATACTTCTGAATCATGGTATAGAGTTTGTATCTATCCATAAAAGGATTATAAATACATAGTCCTGACCTTTAGGTCCTAAAAACTGTGAAATAAATAATAATTCTGTGTGCTGAATTTTAAGGAGTGCAGCACATAGGGAGTGTAAGGCCATTCAGTAGTGTATATTTGCACTGTGCAGTGAGGGCATTGCTGAACTCTTCCAGGCTCCTTGAGCTCCCCAGGCAGCACGGCAACAAAGGGACAAAGTCTGTGTCAGGAACAGGACTTCAATAATATTTGCAGTTCCCTTGCAAGCCAGGACATTCCATGATTCTATGAAATAATCCTTGCTACACAAAAGAGATGTAGTCTCTTGCTACATCACACAAAACATCTGTGATTTTTCTTTGTCTTTCTCTAGGCAGGGACAGGTGGAGGTGAGGGATGGACTGAAATCAGGGTTCCCTCACATTTAGAAAGGTCAGCAGGAGAGAGAAGGAAGGATAGAATAATAAGAAGAAATAAGAAGAAGAAATAAGAATAATTAATGCCTAATGCAGCTCCCTTTCCAAAGACCAGGCAGCAAGGGCAGCTATGACAGCTGTAACATTTCCATTTCCTCCTGCTCTTAGTGCCACTGGGGTAAGTGAAGGACAGCAGTGGTCTTGGAAACACTGCAGCATGTAAATTCAGTTAGCATGACTGCAAAGAAAACCAGCAGTGAGCTACAAGGGCAACGAGTGAGATGTCACAGGCAGCCAGCACAGACACAAAGAGGCAGCAGATTTTTGTGCATGATATTTTTGAGCTGGCATTTTCAGTCACATTTCCCGTATGAATAAAATGGTAGGATGTGCTGAGAAGCAAGACTGCAACAAGGAAGCAAAAAGCAACCTGTTGACTGTGCAAGGACATAAAGCAAAACTGCAGGCTCCTACCATCACCTTTACCACAGTTAAACACTGTTGTAGGTCTGAAGTGAGCCTCTCCCTCTTCCCCACTCACTCGATTTCCAGTTCAAGAGAAACAAAACCATGCTTTGGGCAAGGGTGGGATATTAGTGGGAGGAATGAAGAAATGCAGAAATGTATTGATCTATTGTGAATTTGCTAACTTTCTCACATACTTGTGTCCAGCCCAGCTCTCAGTTCCCTTCACATACAGAGGATAAAAGTAGGCTCCCAAGACAGGTTGAATAAATATCCCTACTGAAACTCATTTTTCTCTAATAACTATGGAGCAAGTTTATGATGAGTATCTCAGACTTTCATGTTCAAATTTTAAATGTTTGGTACTCAAGAGAGAAAAATCTGAACCCAGAAACAAAAATAAAATGTAGAAACTATCCACTTCTTGCATTGTCATATTGAACACAGTTTCTTTGCCTCATATCTCACTCACAAAAAATAGTAACTTATGAGAGGAATATCATAGCAAAGAAAAGAAGCATGAAAGTCATATGTCAGACCAGCTGAATCTTATCACTGAAGTAACCACAGGGCATAAGCAGTTCTAAAAGAAAAAAAAACCTAAGACAGAATTCATATGTGCCCCATGTGCACAGAGAAAGGAAAAAAGAAAAGAAAAG
>VWYI01047420.1:12641-130734 GCA_013399455.1 Anthoscopus minutus
ATTAAGAAGTAGACTTCATGATAAGATGTAGACTAGCCTAGGGACTAGTTCAGGAAAATTCGCCTTGAATAAACAAATAATGCTAACATTACCTTTTTGCTAAAAACCAGTGCATATTTTGGACAAAGTTCTCTTGCTTTATTGATAAATAATTCTCTGAGTTATGGAGGTATTTTTCTGTTCCATAGAGATATTCGACCAAATTTAAAAATAAGAAAGAAGATGTACATTTATGGACCGTAGATACTTCTTTTGAATTCAAAAGATAGAGAAGAATTTACTGTAATATACCACGTACAAAAATAATTAAAATTATTAAACTCAAGGCATCTGTTCCTGTAGTCTCCCATGTAGATAAAGGTTTTAATCAGAGCAAAAGCTTCAGGTTGTGAATAAAGTTTTCTCCTGCAAGAGGCACCTCCCTGTGCTGCCAAGCCAGTGCTCAGTGCTTCCTTCTCCTCCTTCTTCCTGTTGTTGCTCTCTCCAGCCATGAAGACCCTTGGGGTAGCCCCATGGCGAAGAATTAAGGGGCCTGTGCTGGTGAGCTGGTTGTTAGACCACTGCACAGTATTCCAGGCTCAAGAGAGGCAGTGAGCAGAGGGGAGGCTGAATTACTGCTGAGTCAGGGGCAAGGAAGAGTCATGTAAGAGTTAGGGATACATGCATGTATATATATGTGTGTATATATATATTTATATATATAGGTAATGCAGAGCAAAATCAGAAGAGAGGAGATGAAGAACTTGAAGAGACTGCCAAGAAAGGATCAACCTATGGTCAATGCGCAAGATTGAGACAAATCAAGTTGGTTGTGTCTCACTCATCTCCAACATTGGCTTTGTACTGATGAACCTTAAAGGGTTGTGCAAGCACCATAATTAGATATGGTGAGAGAGACTGAATCAGCAGAGTCTGAGTCTCAGTCTCCTTGTGTGAGGCAAATGGCAACCTTGCAATTTCAGCCCAAAATCAGAGGGAAGCAAATTCAGAGGGTCTTATGCTTCTCCTACTGGGCTGCACAGCTGCTGTTCTGTGAAAACTGTTGATAGACTTGAGGTTTTGGCTAATATTAGGTGTTTCAAAAGTAGTCAGTGGCAATTGCTGTATTACTGGTTATGGTTTTAAACATGTGTCTTTTGTAGTTTAATGGGAAAGAGAGGGTGGAGAAATCTTGTGGGCAAAGCTGTGGAAATAGAGGGAAATTTTCGTAAGTGTCACATTAAAGAGTTGAAAGCAAATTTTGATTTAATGGCACAAGTAAACCCCTCTGCATTCATTTTCTATTGTGTTGTCTAACTTAAGTGATGGTTGTAAAAAAAGCAGAGATAATTAGGGTTTGAACTGTGGTAATGTAGAAACCAGGAGCAGAACTGCAGGTAGAAAACATTGTTGAACCACTGAGGCCCTGCATTAAAGAACTCACTGTCTATTCAGAACAAACAAAACACAAAAGTGGAAAACTGAGGCATGGAAAGAAAATAGTTTGTTCCATAAGAAACCAGGAAATGAACTCAGGGCTTATGATTATTATCCTGCATGTTATTTCCAAGCATCCCCTCTCTTTCTCAGAGATAAAAAATGTTAATGCCAAATTATACAACATTAAAAAACGAATCCATTTGTTCTATTCCACTTTGGAATGAGCAGCATTTTTTATTAATATTTATGTCATTATACCAGTTGTTATTTTACATAAATTAAGTATATATAGTGTATTAAATTTTAAGCAATGGCTAGGCTAGATTTACATGGATTGTAATATCAACTGTTTTTGCTTGCCAACATAAAAGTGCCTTAGCAGAAAATGAGAATGATACCTTGTGGCTCAGTCAGTGCAACCCATTATGTGTGTATATTTACATATAAGTTCTTGAAGAACTTGTAGAACAAAATATAAGAAGTTAATTTAAGAGATCCCTTAACAAATATTATTGGTGGGTGAGAAATGAGAATGCAGAACAGTAAGGCAGACTTGGATGGATGCTTGACAATTAGCTCAGCTTTCTGCAGAAAAAGAATCTGCTTTTCAACTGCAAAACCCTCGCTAGTGGATTCAAGGAGTCCAGTTGTGTTCTCACAGTAGAAGTATTTAAAGCATTGACAATGTTCAAATCAGAAATCCATATAGTAAAAGAAGATGTAGTTTGAAGTTACGATACATAGGCAAATACAAAAGGGTTTCTGAAAGAGTATCTATATCTAGAATGCTATTACAGTTAAGAAAATGTAATTTATGTTTGGGATAACTTAGGGTTTTAATGTATTCATGAGAGAAGAAAATCCTTATCTTTGGGGAATTACAACATGAATAGCTTCACCTATTGCACTGTGCATAGAGGTTTGAATTCTATACCTGTTGTTGGCATTGGTCTTAGAAAAAACACACCTTTTGTGCTTTTTCTTTTATACAAAATCAAAGTCTAATGACTTGGAATTGGGAGTGTACATGTCTTAGAAGTTTGTTATTCAATACATGTTTATTTCAGTAGCTGAGAGTCTAGCTGAAGACTAGAATCAAAAAATTTCAAATTGAATAAGTAATAATGTTCTTTTATTTATGCTGTAATTTATTTGGGAGAGGTATGGGAGTAGCATGACAGTAGGATATTATGTTCAAAGTTGCCATGGTAATGCAGCCTGCTACCTGTTGCTAAGACTACGCTGAAGCTGTTATTACTTTTATTACAGCTCTTAACATTGCTGGATGCATCCTTTAGTTTTTAAGGTGTTTGTTACAATCCAATTTCATTTTTAGGAAAACCAGTAAGTTTTGCCACTTGCCAGCAGGGCCCTATAGTAATAGCAATGATAGCAGTGCAAGAACTTGATTCTACTGACATGGCTCCTGTCTTCCAATGCAGAGAAATATGCAAGCTATCAAACCATTTAGGAAGACAAGATTATCAAGACAGTTCAGTGCCCTATATATATAATAATACCCACTTTTCCTGTAAAGTCAGTGATCCGTATTTGGAGGCAGAAATGTCCCGCAGAGAACACCATTAAAAACTCAAGACACAAACAGCTGGTTCCTAGCTTTAGACCTTGGAATGGTTGTATGCACTTTACTGGGAGGATCCTTTCTGCCTTGGAATGTTCCAGGACCTCTGTTACTGCGCCAGCCCTGCTGAGCAGCAGCGGTATGGTATGCCTGAAGTCAGCCAGAGTGCTTCCAGTGGGGATCACAGCAGTGAGACTTTCAAGACACCATCAGTCATATGAAACTGTTCTCCCAGGCTTTCCTTTTCCTCTCATAGTAGTGACTTCAGCCCCTCTAGATAGTAGATGGCTTGCTCTTTACAATACAGTGCAAGGAAAATATTTACCTAAGTCAGGATGGTTGTTTAAACCATGTCTTTCAATGGCCATCATCCTGGTATGGTGATAAATGACTGCTGTGTTCTGCGCTTAAAATGCTGTATTTATACAGGTCTCCATTGTCTCTTGTTGCATTCTTTTTTTCAAGACCTGTCTCCTGGTTTTCGTTCACTAACTCCCTATCCTTTCCTGCGAGATAACAACGCTTGCCTGTCTTTTTATCTGCATGTGAAGGCCATTGGCTGAATTTTGCAAAATTTGTACTGGCAAGCTCCTTCCTATATCTAAATCTCCCATGTCTTCAAAAGGAAAAGTTCCTAATTAAGCAGGCTGTGCAAATTGCCCGTTCTTATGCTCCTTCTTTGTCTTTGTGTCCTGTGGTTTAGCACTTTATGTAAACTTTTTTATAAACTTTAGTATTTTATGTAGAAAATACTGAAAATTAAGTAGATATCATGCAGTAGAATCAAAGAGATAAGTTATTGTGTTTAATCCAGAACTCCAGTGGCTATTGCATAACAAGTGCTGTTCTTTGTTTAACTGGGGTAGGATAATATTACCCTGTATGAGTTTACACAGTACATACGTGTTTTGAGGGTGTGCCTACATTGGTGTGAACTAAAGGTGTGTGTATCTATTCTGTTTGTTACCAAGTAGTCACAGGGATAATCACAGTGAAAGGCATACTCACAGCTAAGGGGTTTGGTGTGGTCTCCATTTTCTGAATACAATCTTCATGGGTGAGGTCTTGGATTCTTCCCTTCCCATGCTCTGCTTGTAATCATGGCACCTAATTAAGGAAAAGAGGGGTCTTAGATTCCATCTGCATCAAAGTCAGAAACATGGATCTTTGAAAAGCTCTTTAAGCATTAGTCACTGGGCGGAGGCACCTACTTCACTCATTTACTTAAGGCGATAACTCATAGGCCATTATCAAACTCAAACACAAGTGAAAGAATTGCCAGTGCAGTACAATACATTGATGTATTGGAAACCTACCTTTGATAGCTCATGCAGTGGAGAGTCAGTGCCTGTCCAGTCAACTCCGGCCACTTTTTGAGTCAGGTATTAGTGTTGCAGGCTCTACATTTGCTCATGCAAGAGTGTAGAGAGGAATGGCTATGTGAACAGAGCCATGTAGACATAGAAAAGCTGTGCTAAATGCAGTATGTCCTTGAGCAGAGTAGTTAAAGATAACAGAAGGCTTGTAGTTAGAGAAACAGAGGCTAGGAATGAAAAGAGTGTATGCTAATACAGCTTCTAGAGTAAGCCAATTAAATAATGCCAGTTGTGCCTATTAATGAGTAGTTGTCTGTAAGAGTATAAATGTAACCGATTTGAAATAATAAATGAAGCTTGTTATCCACTACGTTAGTGTAATAAAAAGTCTTCCCTCCCGGCAGAAAATAGCACAAACTGCAACACAAGAGCAAACAGATCTTTGAAGAGGGAAATGTGGGTGTTGCTTCAATATCTGAGTTTCTGAGGACTGCTGTTATCTGGTTCTCAGTGGCAGTTTTCTCATCGTCTTAGTTTTCACTTGCCTGCAAGAACATTTTCCAAAGTCTGCATATGTTGTAAGAGCTTTGCTTCAAGATGCATCAGTTCTGTCCTTTTGCCGGAGTCACTGGTGTCATATGATATGGCTAAAGAGAGGGTTTTTAGAGTGTCTGTAAAATACTCATTTGACTTGTTCATTTGCCAGAATGTACAAAAGCTGTGGATCCTAGGGTCTTTGTCTATACCCAGGTAAGAAATACCAGGAGAATTCTTGCACTGAGAAGGGTTTTATGAACAGATTTTCAGCTTCTCTTTCTTTCATTTTACCGATCAGCGCAAGGAGTGGTGAGAGTACTGTTTGGGAGGTTAAGATACATCTCCAGTGTGGATTTTGGTCAGTAAAGTGGGGCAGAATTAGAGCTGGCAGGTACAGTAAAGCAGTCCCAGTAGTTCCTGTGGAGCATAAGAACCAACATTCACTTCAAAATACTAAGAAAAGAGGGGATGCATGCAATGTCTCATCTGTAGCTGGACAAGGAATTTTTAATAGCTGAATTTCAAGTAATTGACTAGTAATAAATAAATAAAAATAATTCATAACCCAGTCTAGGACCACTACAAGGGATATTAAATTATTATCTATGTAAAAAACATTGATGAAATGGAATTACAGTTTCTACATCATCATTTTATCCTCTTTTTGTAAAAAGGGAGTATCAGCAATTACTTCCTTTGCAGAACATTTTGAAACAAAACTGCAGAATACATTGGATGGGATAAATACTTCTAAGATCATTAGGACTGCTAGCAGAAATAGTAGAACCATGTAGCATACAGCATGGAAAATCTTACATTTTGGAATGTTTACATGCTTAAAAATTGCTTACAGATGATGAAGTGAGGTGGCTGCTCCAGTTTCTCCTGGTGCAAAGGGGAGTTGTTCTGCATCTGTAACCCTTAAACCGGTCTCTCTGTGTCTGTTCTGAGGAATTGATTTTGTTCAGAAGATCTGATGCACATGAGAAATCTTTATAAAATGCCTTCTACAAACAAGAATTTACAGTTACACTTACAGCAATAATACAACAGAATGAAAATAATCCAAACCAGCATGATGCACTGTGAACAAGCATTAGATCTCTTCAAATAAAAATACAATTCCAGTAATTCTGGTACTCACTTTCAACGTAACTTTTCATTTGAGTTTGCTACTTTTACAGAGCAACACTTGTCTCTTATAGAAAGCTTTCCACTAAAACAAGATTGATGCTTAAAACATCATCAAGTCCTCTTCCTTCAGGTCAGTAATCCCAAGCCTTTTCATAACTGAAATAGTGGAGGAGCCATGGGCTCCATAGAGTCCACAAGAGGCCTTACTACTGTACCTTGATTTTCTGTGAGAAGTTGACAGCCACTGCAGTATGTACCCTGAACAGTCAACTTCAGAAATACTGGAATGAAGACTTCAAGAAAGCTTGATTGGAATAAATACTTGTAACCTCTTGTGAATTTGCTGTGGTATTCCTGATTTACCACATGGAGCTGTGTACTAAATAGAATCAATAATTTGGTGGTTCATCCTAACTTCTGGATGAAGCTACTCTGTTGTTTTGTCACAGCTATGGCCCTATTTTCTCTCCTGATTTGTTGTGCTTGCTCAGTGAAATTGAATCGCACACTGTTTCAGGCAAGTCTTGGAGAAGTTGTTTTCCTTGGTGCAGATGGCTCTTTCCTCCAGATATGAAAGACAGTTAAGAGCTGCCTCATTTTTTTTCTTAACCCTTGTGAACCATCTTGAAGTGCCCTTGCTGCTATGGCTGCAGTCGTGCCGTGGTTCTTGCCCTATAGCTGATTTTCTTGTACCTGTGATCTGTCACATGTCAGTCACAGCTCTGGCTGCTTATATCGGTTGCTTTGGTTTATTTGTTCTATGTTCTTGTCTTTTTTTAACAAGGATAGAGTAAAATTCAGGAGCATAGTAGCCCCTGGGAGATGTCCCTGCTGGAAACTCTTGGGGCAGCTTGGTGCCAGTCAGGGTGCAGCCCCTGATGTTTGCAGCTGCAGACATTCCAGCCTTGCATCTTCAGCCCAAAGCAGTCAAGGAGATCCTGTACCCTGACCATTTCCCTTCACCCTGCCTGTTTCATTTGGGAACACAATGAGCTGTCAAAATTTCCTGCCTTGTTACCAGAGAATTCCTTCCTTTCGCTCTAAAAAGGATTATTTATCTAAAACTGCTAATTGCATAAATTGTCAGAACAACTGCTAAACTTGATTTTTAAGGTGGAGACAAAGAGATGTAAAAGTCTGGTGGACTGATGAAAGCCTCAAAGTCATCTGCCAAAGCAAAAAAATAACATTGAGTGTGTTGCCATGAATGGCCCTTGCCTCTTGGAAATTAAAACCCGTGTGATAAGTCGTATATCTGGTGCAATCCCTGTTCGTAGTTTCTCTGTTGAGTGCACTTAGATGTAATTAAAAGTAATTAAAAGTAATAGGGAAGTTTATAAATATTTTCCAAATACATGAGCCAAGAAAAAATGGAGGAAGGGAGGTGTGGTCGCTTTAGCCCACCACCACTTCCTAACTAATCTTTCTCTAATGATGAGAGACTATGTGGCACCTGGTGAAGTATTTTGAAATAACAGATTCATGAGGTAGAGCTACTTGATAACATCTTTAACTCATCAGAAACTTGCCTTCCCTCAGGATAAAGTTAATAATCATATAAGAATATAAAGATTTTAGTGGCTTTTCCTAAGTCAGCAGGGATGCAGATTTATTCTGCGTACAGATTTCTATAGTGCTAGAGACAGCTGAAAATTATATTGTCTGTAAAAAATGTAAAATTACACAAATAGCCAATTTGGAATCATCACTAATTTTTCATGACTTCTGCTCCCAGGCTTTACTAGTTCAGTAAAATTCATTCACATTTTTTACTAATTGCATCAATATTCCATTGCTTTTCCTCTTTTTGCTGAAATTGCTTTGAATAGTGTACATAAGCATCTAATTTGGCTAGTCTATAGTTCTGTGTGAGACAGCAGCACTGTGGGAGGAAGCTGTGCTACCAGGAACATCCAGGTATCTGGGCCACAGAGCAGTTGGGAGAGAAAAGGTGACAGCAGCAGTGAACTTAATTTTAAATAGCTGTAGCTGTTAATACCTGGTATCTCCCAGCATTGTGTTGTCCTCAAGTATCAGTAGTCCTCTTCTGTGTCAAGAGCATCAATAAAACTTCTTTAGGAGCATTCCCAGCATGAATTTTCTAAATATCATGGAGATCATGGAGTAATTGTTCCCAAGCAAAAGTTTCCTTTCAGTGCACTATGTTATCTTCTTATTTTTAGTCTTCAGTTCTTGTACTCATCTCTTGACTTCTCTAATATGTTTAACGAGGTCCACATGGTTGAATTGCACTACAGTATTGCTTTATTTTCCTTTTGTGTAGGAGTTAGCTATTTTATTTGAGGTAATTAAGTATCTTGCATGGTTTACTTTTGGTAAGCCCAACTTGTGTTTTCTTCAGTTTACAGTTGTCTACCTAACTTTACTGTTCTCTTCCTCAAAATTTGGGGTCATACTATTGGAATCAGAGTTAAGGAATCTTTTTGATAGATGACTATATATGATTTTCTTTTTCTCTGGTACTATGGTACCTCCTCTAATTTGATAGATGTGTTATTTCACAACTAGAAAGAATATCAGTCTTGCTGATTTTATAGTATCACATGCTTTGGGTGTTTTTTCAGATTTTTGGAGTCTGAATTTCTCTTTTTTTTATGAATCTGCTGATATATTCACAAGTGACATGTTTATCAGTGTGTAATGCAGGGGATTACTTGCAGATTTCTGTTAATTCATTGGTGCCTGCAGAAAAACAAAAGTGTCGGTCAAGGCATGCTCTGAATTCACACCCGTTCTTAATTTGCTGATGCCTGTATTAGTAGCAGGCTCAAGCCTGCCTGACTTTTTTGAGTTTGTATAATGTGCACCATATGCTTGCCATTCTTACTCTTTCTGCACATGTGAGCCAATCTAATGGGGTTACCTGTGGCAGAGAGCAGTGCTTTCAAGTCTGGGTGCTGCTTCATGGTCTCTGGCTTGTGGGTGCTGATGAATCTTGCGTCGGTGTTTTACAAACTCTCCAGCTATTTGCTCCACTCTTCTACTCTTCAGCACAAGGACCACGGGGGGATGGGTTTATACGCCCTCACTGCCACAATTACATTGCATTTAGTCTTCAACTGCTGGGGAAGGTAGACCCACGGCATTACCATACCTTTGAAGTGGAACAGCTGAAGAGCAGGTAGAGGTTTGCAGCTCCTGCCCCTGCTGTCAGGAGGGGCAAGTGGGGTTAACAACAGCTTGAATTGTTTTGGACTGGCTCCTTAGAGTGGTTGGCAAGCAGGAGCCGAGAACAGGGAACAAGTGTTCTGTCTCCGGGAACAAAAAAGCAAGGTGAAAGTAAGGGTGAGAGAACCTAGATTTATATTCATAATCAAAAGTGACTGTGTTTGAAATATTCTTAATTTGCATGCACTCTCTTGTGTCTTTTGTATCTCTAAGGACCCCTAGAGGGCACGGAAGTTTTTCTCCACCTCAAATATTTAACTTAATAATTCTACTCAGCTTTCTTCCCTTAAATATAATTGTAAGCACATTTTAAGTGAACATTAGATTGAAAGAAAAATAACAGCATTTAACTAGGTCCTTCTTTGATGCTGCAAGATGTTTTGTTTTTAAACACAAGCAGTAGAAGCTATCACTAGCAGCCAAATTCTTAAATTACTGTTGTTTAGATTAGTCAGATGCTATATTTATATCCCAGAGGAAATGCAATTCAAGCTAACTAAAAATTCATACTTTATTGCAAACTTTGAGAGGACTACAGTGTGAGCTATTTAAGGATGTGCAGTGGGTATGCTTTCAACACTGCAGTCTCTGTTTCTGTAGATGAGGAATTAGTGTGGTGAAGAACTAAGAGTGTTCTAACTAGAACCTGAAAGTCTCCAAACTTCATCTTATTTAAGAATTTCTAATATTTTGGTCTTGCTAATTGCCTGTAAAGAAACAATTACATTGCACTACAAGATACTTAAAAATATGGAAACATAAAAATGATATCTGCTTTCCCATTACTTCCTGTCTACTTGGATGGAGGTTTTGTAACTCTTACTCATCCTGAGGAGCATTTTTCTCCTTCAGTTAGTTTTGGCTATTTCATCAATATTATGTGGTAAGCCAGGAGCTGGTCAATGTGAATTGATGGAGGTTTTGTAACTCTTACTCATCCTGAGGAGCATTTTTCTCCTTCAGTTAGTTTTGGTTATTTCATCAATATTACGTGGTAAGTCAGGAGCTGGTCAATGTGAATTGCACAGCAATACTAATTCTTAGTATTGTGTTGGCACTTGATGATCTTAAAATATACCTACTAATGCTCCAGAGTAATGCTTATCTGAGAGCATCAGGTTTTCACTTACATAAAACAGCTGCAGTGTTTGAGAAGAAGGCTTGCATTTTCCAGAGCGCTCAAAGAGCAGAAAGTAAAACAAAAACAAACAGACAAACAAACAAACCACCCACCCAAGTGCAAAAACACCTTCATACTTTCTGAGGGGGATTTTTTTCATCAACTAATGATTTTGAGACCAGCCCCACAACTTTAGAGGTCAGTTGGACTGTGGGCCTAGTCCAGGATTGGGACCTTCGTATGTGAAGGCATGACAGTCAGAGCCCTACCTGTTCTTGCTTGAGAAAAAAACCCCACTTCATTTTTTGTGAAGCAGTGAGAGTCTGCTTGCTGGACAAGAAGTTGTTCAATAGGGTAATATGGTTTAATCCCAGACAGCAATGAAGTGGTTTTTGTGTCTTTCTTCTTACAAGAGGATCAGCTGTACTGCTTTACCCAATTACCCAGGGATGTCATGGGAGATGACTTTTTGGATCTTAGTTTTCCCACTGGAGGAGTGTAATGTCGTCACTTTGTATTAAAAAATAGATCTATATCAAAACAGCAGAGAAAGGCAGCTGCCCCTTCTAATGCCTCGGGGGATTTTGTGTTTTGCAGGAGATGCACGGGTGAGAGGTCAGACAGGGGTTGTCTCCGAGCGCCGTGGCTCCTACCCATTTATAGACTTCCGTCTTCTTAACAGTAAGTGCAACCCTTCTTTCAGGTCTGTATTTAAATAAAAATAAATAAAAATCTCTGTTGAAAGTGTATGAACCAAACTATATGAAATAAACTATCTCACCTCATACAGATCTGTAGCTCAGCTGTCTTCACACTGTCAGCATTAATTCCATTATTTCCACTCAGTGTCTGGCTGTGAAATATTTTGATTGTGTGAACAGTCCATAATGCTCAGTCTGTCAAATGTAAATACAGTAGGGCCATGGGATGTGCTAGGGAAGGAGCAGAGGCAGTTCAGAATTAAAAAGATAAACCTCTGTGTCCTTCAGCCTCTTAGACAACAGTTGGAACAGATTTATGTGAAGCTGTTATCCGGTCATATAGAATTGGCACAGAAGGGGAGCATGTGACAGCACTGACCAGTGGTTTACAATAACATTAATTTTTCCAACAATTAGAACCCAATCCAAAGCCACATGGAGTCTTCTCATTGACGTCAGTGGATTTTGGGTCAGGCCAGCAGTGAACATCTGTTAAAAATAATCTTAACCTCATTTTGATGTAAGTTATTTTGCCACTGTTGTAAATAAAGGACAGCAAATCTAAAAAGAAAAAAATAAATCCAGATCCTGTTGGGTTTTTTTTCACCTGATGGACTCTCTGTACTGATGCAAACCCATTAGCAAGTGTGTAAAAAATAAAATAAAAAATGACCACTTAGTCTTGGGCCCTGTAGCACTCAGCCTGGATGCTGTGTTAACTTCAGCGTTCAGACGCAGGCAGATCCCGATGTGTCCCTGTGTACTGCACAAGCAACCTTTGAAAAAACTGTTATTCACTGTCTTCATCAAAGCAGACTGGAACTCCAACAGTTTCACTGCTGACCCTGTTATGCTTCTCTAGTGACTGTGCTTCTCATCAGAGACCAGTTGTCCAATCAAAGTTTGAATTATTTTTGTACCTTTTTGTCTTGGGTGCCTGGGGAAGGGGAAGGGAGGAGGAAGTGGGGAGGGGAGGGAGCAGGGAGGAAGCAAAGTGGGAAGGCTGGGAGTAAAGAGAAGCTAGGAGTGGAGGACTTGGGATCTGATGGGCTGCATTCACCCATGCTGGCAGAGTTACTGCCACCCAGCAGTGTGCTGCTGTAAGTGTTGCTGATTAAAGGTATTTTCTGGGTTGTAAGTCCATCAGGGAGATTGCTATGGCTGAGGTAGAAAGACATAAGGGGTAAGATGGGTCCATCATTTTTCCCAGGACAAAGGAAGTAACTTATTGGTTGATCTGAGTTCTGAGGAGAATTTAGTTCTGACTTGCCAATGAAGAGCATGAAGAGAAATCAGGTGTAGGCTAGCTGGAAGTAGTACTGGTCATACATGCCCTTAGAAAGACTGAGAGAAAATAAGGCATTTCTCATTCATGAAGTTGAAGTGAGTATATGTTAATATTCAAATCTATCAATTAATTATTTATTTTTTATTTTGAATACATACTCTTACATAAAATTCCATTATTGTGTTATTCCTTCTCCACAGGTAAAGAAACTGAAAGCTTCTCAGTTTCTTTACCCATGGAGAAGGAAGAACACAAGAATGGTTTCAGGTTTTTTTTCTGGTGATAGGGCTTTTACTTTTAGCCCCTGTAGATGAGTCCTGACATCCTCCAGATCCTGCCAGTTTCTGGGAAATGCTGGTGCTGTCTGTGGGCTGTGTAGGGGGACATCCATGTTGAGGGATCTCTGGTGAATACACAGCCTTCTATCATGCCGGGAGCAGGGCACACTGCATAACCGCTCTAAAGGTTACTTCTGAACCTAAGCCATGGTGCCTCCTCGTGTGTGCCCCTCTGGTCCAACATGGTGGGGTGCCTGGGGTTCTGTGCTCCTGTGCTCTCGGTCACAGAGACCTCCAGCTTACCCTTTTTACTGCTTTTCCATAATCTGAAATAAGTTAGTATGGCTGATCATGATCTCTAAGGGAAAGAAGTGATCTTGATTTTGGATTTCGCATGGTTTTCAAGTTTTTATCTATTTACCGTTTTCTCTCTAAGTAGTAGTGTTGCCTTAATTTTTCAGTGCAAAGTGAAGTGAGATTTCTAGATACTTGACTACTGATTTCGGAGCTGGCAAGTGCAGTGGACCTGGTTCACTTGGTGACCTATAAGTAAATGAAGATGCTCAGTGTCAGAGCACGCAGATAGATTTTTCCAGGAAATAAACCAGCTTTTGTAATATTTGTTCATTTACATCTGTCTGTTAAATCCATTTCTGCCATGCAGAAGTAGCAAAAATCATAAGCACATAAGCAGCAATAAAACACGGTGCTGCACATCCTATCAACAAGAAATACATATAAATGTCAGTACTGCACGCTTTTTTGAAAAGTACCCAAGTAATATTTGCAGTAAAATTTTGTCACCATGTTGCATTTGAGGGCAGTAACTGACAGAGAGCAACTGTATACTGGAAGATGTTAGAGTGAGGGAGGGAAGAGGCAGAGGAAATTTTTCAGTAAATATCCTCAGAGGTCATAAACAAATGCAGCATAAACATTACTCCAGCTTCTCACTAACAAACTGAGCTTAAATAGTGGTTTTGTTCCATCTTGCATCTAAAATACTGCTCCAAATAACAGTACCAGCCTTGTTTTAAAGTAAGGAAAAACACTGAAGCTCATTCTTGAACAGAGTTGACATTAATTATGTAAATTCACATGTAAAAAAAATACAGGGCATTGATATTTAATGTCAGACTAAAGGTTAATTACATCTAACTTTTTTTTTTAGCATACTTGCAGATTCAGTCAGATTAGTGGATTTTTTCCCCTAATTTTGTCTGTTAAGGGTTAACACTGACTAGACCATATCTTTTGTTTTTTCTGGAGTCCTACAGTAAAGTCGCTGTGTAACTTAAGACACCATGAAGTCTTTTTGGATAGGAAAACTTCCTGTGATCTGAAAATGGGATCTTCTGTAGCCCTAATCAAAGCCAGCAGGATTAATGTTGGCTTCTTGCTGTTTGAGTCTGTGATGCCATCTACACATTGCTCTAGTGACTCTCTGTAGTGTATAGACAGTTGATGTTACTTCACCTTGTCTTTACCAGGCCATTGGGACCTTGAGGATTTTTCAGAATCCTGTCTGGGAGAGATGCAGGGCTTTAGTGTCTTACTTTTTTCTGCCTGGTTGCAAGCTTTCCTAGGCATAGTTGCTCTGGTCGGTTTGGGGACTATTAAAGATAACTCTGAAGTACCAAATTAAGTGTAAAATATCCCTGTGTCACCGAAAACACCTAGGTTCTGTTTTCTGAGGGGTGATTATTTGCCTCAGCCCCTAGAGTTAGTCCCACAACTTATGGAGACCTGTGTGACCTACCAGCTTCTGTCCTGTGCTGATGGCAGCAAGTCAGAAGCTTGAGGGGAAGCCACGTAGCAGCACCTCCCCTGCAGGGAAGTTGCAGCAGCCACTGCTTGTCAGCCTGGTGTGGAGACCCACTGGAGACTCCACCACCTCTCCTGTCCTGACAGGGCAGCCAAAGCACCTGCTCCCGATAGCCCCTGACATGCCCTGTAGAAAAATAAGCCCCTCATGACAGACTTGAGGCTCCACGTTTACTAGGAGCTTAATGAACCAGTATCAGACTTCACAAACGCCTAAAAAAAGAGATACAAATTTTTCACAGCCCTATAGGTTTAGAGGAAAATAGGGTGAGAATTTTATCTTCAATAAATTTCAAGCAAAACCTCACAAATTTTAGGAAATTTTGACTCTCAGCTGGGTAGCTCAAGCTTGAAACTGAACCTGGTGCAGGTTGAAATTGATGTTGGCAGCTCATTGACACTTAAGCATTTCAGTGAATTAAACGAACCTGACTCTATTCACAGGACAGAAAAAGAGTTAACCTGAATATTTTCAGGGTAATAATTTAGAATTTGAAACACTTCTGCAGTGAAAATTAATCCAATTTTCCTTTAAGCAGAGTAGTTTGGATTTGAGGAATAAAGGAGCATAGCTATGGTAAGCAATAATTTAGTTCTCTGATTCACAAAGTTGCTTGGTGAGTCATTGAAGCAGATCACTCCAGTGACTAATATGCATTGATTTAAATGGATTTCATTATCTCATAATCAGTTTTTTTGATGACTGTGATGGTACACTTCTTCATTGCTTTACCCAAAGTTTGAGGGAATTCCTTGTGATAAATCTGGACTTGTAGGTAAACATTCAGCAATAAGCAAGACCTCATCCTTTTGCATTTATGGTAGATACTTTGTTTTCTTGCCAGAGTCAATCAAGTAGAGTAACAAAATAACATAGTTTACAGCTGAGATAAGTAATTTATTATTACAAGTGTGCTTGTCAAGCAAGTCAGAAGACAACAAGGTTCTTAAGTTCTCCAGTTCCCATTTTGTTTATGCTAAGCTTTTATCTGGATTAAATTTTGGCTTGCAAATGTTTGCAAAAATTATTAGCCTTTAATTGACTGTATTTAATTCACTTCTTAAGTATTCAGTTCAGTATTTATATATGTGACCTGCAAATTGGAGTCTCTGTACCCAAATGGTGTTACCCAGAGATAGCTGTTCTCTTACACCTTGCACAACAGGAACACAGAGTGGGATCTGAGAATATGTAAAACGTCAAAACATGTCTGTAGACATTCCAAAGGTATGTCTCTGTATTGCTTTGGATCTTGATGTTGTCATGCAGGCAGAAGTTGAGTCCAAAAGAGCCCCACCTGCTTTAAGTTTAGTTTGGCAAATTTATTTATTACAGATTATGTACTTTTAACTCCAGATGGTGATAAATGGTAATATTAGGTAACATTCTGTCTCTGTCCTTGATTTTCTGTCTGATCTAAGTCAAGCAAAATACTCTGGTTTTCAGTTTGTTTGCAAATAAAGTGAATTCATCATGTACTTTGCAGGCATGTGATGAATTAGGTACTGGAGAAATGAAATGTATTGTGAGTATTAGTAAGGGAAGATATGAAGTCATGAAAATGTCTCCCTCTCAAAGAACCAGTCTGTGGACATTTGAATCTGTGGTTTCTGCTTGTCTACAGAAGGGTCTACTGCAAAATTTACATTCATTTTTGGGTTTGAATTTTGAACACTCCAGGGCTTTCAGGTAGGGCCTGTCTCCAGGGAAAATAAAACTTAACCGCAGCCACCAACCCAAAACTGAACCATCAAGTAACCCGAAGAGTGAGGTTAAAAAGAGTTTGGTTAAGTGCCTTGTTTTGTTGCCTTTGGCTAGAAAAAGAAGTGGGAGTGAGAGATGCTTTTTTAGATGTTTCTGACCCAGGTTAAATTAGGACACTAAAAGTGTTGTGAGGAAGTTTCAAGGGCTGATTGGATTACTCAGATCCCAGCCCAGCCTGTGGAGATGCATCCAAAGTTCCAGATGGTTTTTAAATTAGAAAGGGAGAGATCTTATGAGATCTGCGTTATTTCTACATAATACCTCCCCTAGTTCCTCATGATAAGCCCATCCAAAAGATAATCATCAACATCCCTAAGACACATAGGCTTCTTAATCCGGTTAGCTTGTTTGAGTGGGACAGACATTTCCAGAACTGGTCAGCCTGTGGCCTTGCTTTGGTTACTTATTCAAGGAAGAGAAATTGGAATCCTTTTAATATTTCGGCACAGAGATTGTTCTCTTTTCCAGGAACTCCTCACTGTATTAAAAAATTCTTCCTGTCATTGGAAGTTAATCCGGTTCACCCTTTTAATCAAATAATAGCAATATTATTTGGAGGAAGAGTTTGCATTTTTGTATTTTTCTAAGTGTTTAATATGCAAAATGTAATAACAGAGTTTGTGTGAAAAATATAATCTACTTCCTGCCATTCATGCTCCTTGTTTAGCTTTAATGCCACATTTGCAAAAGACTGAAAGCCAGAATGTAAAACTGATAGATGCACATGTCCTCATATACTAACAAAATGCATTGTTTTGGGTTATGAATGCTTCGGGAGGACTCGAACCAAACAAAAGCAAGCAAAACAAACAAGAAACTTATATGTGCTTCACACACAGTTTTAACTTTGAACACTGACCTGATTACACACATTTACTTTTTTAGGACAGACTTGGGATTCAGCTAACCGAAGATGTCCCTTTAAAAGTTGCCAAATGGTGCATGACCCATTCTGCCACCCCACCTTCTTTTCCTTGATTAGAAAAGGGAAAGGATGTACTGAAGATAACACTGAGGATACTTTCCAAATGATCAGAGGAAAAGAAAGAACAAGGAGAAGGGATCATTAAAATGATAAATGAAAGTTGGGTTTGATGTTATTGCAGGTTATGTTGTTTTTTCTCAAGGGGACTGAAGGAGGAGGGGATTTATTGTTTCCTGTTGGAGAAACTGTAATCAGCTGTAGAACATTTGCAGTTTTAGGAAGAGAAGGTCCTGACTGCTGCACAAAGATTGAAGTGGCAAAGCAAAGGTTCATAATGAAATGATAATGAGATTGTGACAAAACAGAAAATAACATGCCATTTCCTAAGAACTTGGAGGAGGCTTAATAAAAAGATGCCAAAACATTTGTTTGCATAAAGATGAGTGATAGCCCAAATAAAGGTTTCAAATTGTGATAAGAAACACATCTAAATTAATCTTAAATTTGGATTTAATCTATTCCACTTCCTGTTATTATTGCTAATATTCTGTTACTTAAGTGGTCTTTGAAACCCTAGTTTGTCCAGAACTAGTTGTAATAAGATTATTCTGTATATAAATGGGATTACCAGCATAATTCTTAAATTCTGTGTTCTCTTTCAAACAGTATCAAAAAGAATGTATTTTGGGATAGGGAGGAAACTGCATGACTAGTGTTCTTCATGATGCCAACAATTGTGCAGGAGCTTCATGAGTTGGAAACTCAGCTGTTACAAGCCACCATCACTTCAAGTGCTGTTCAAAGAAGAGGAGACTCTAAAGCCAGGTCACTTAGAAAGGTGTTTTCTCAGAACCTCTCACACTAGCCAGAGAAGCATCAGTACGTCCTCTGTTAACAGGGCCTTGCATTGGTTGTGTGCACTTGTGCACATGGTTGCAGAATTTTTACTCAAAAAGCAGAAAATTTTTAAGTTCTTTTGCTATACTTCTAATTTTGTGCTTTTCTCTGATGTGTTCAGGGTCCCTCTCTCTTTCTCACAGTTTCTGCCTAATTGAAAAAAGTTTACTCCTGTAAAAAGAAATAATATATTTGCCACCTATGTGAACAATGGCAGCTAACAGAGAGCACTTGATCTCTGAAAACAAATTTTAACAAAAGTCAAGGAACAAAAAATACTTTAGACATTAGAGAAGCAAGTAAAACAAAGTGTTTATAACAACTTTTTGGATTCCATGTAGTCTGAGGAAGTCTCATGAGGATTTCTGCATTTATAAGATTTCAGTACAGCACTTTCTTATCTGTTGATATGATATAGAGCAAGGTCTTCATCTCAGTCTTCTTAGTTGCAATGACCAGTGTATATTCAGATAATAAAATTGACACAATCTTACTATTTTTGAATCAGTCCTTTTTGTTAGTTTCTTACGCAGGTGATTGAGAGGTAGAACTGGGGTATTTATTCATCTGAGCTCCTTGGTCCTTCTGTGCCAGACTGGAAGCTTTTCAGTGGCAGTCCTTCCACATGGGCTTCTGGTGATTAGTGCATTTTCTCAGGCCTTCCTTCAAAACGTTGTTGTTTTCTTTCTGAAGGCTATTTGGACTGCAAGGAGAAACATATCCGGAAGGCCTAGACCGTGCAGAGAGAAGAGGTTTTCTGGTCTTGTTGACAAGTGCTTTCTCTGAAATTCACATTTAAAATATTAAGTTTGTCATTAATTTTTAGATCACCTGATCAACTACCCATACCAATGCTGCTGTTGCCTTTTGGACACTATGATAAATCTGCAGTGTAAGAAATCTGCAATGTAAGAAGGTACTAGGAAGGCGCAGTAGTTTCTTTGCTATCATCAGTGCTATGTACTCTCTTGTGTAAGAAAAATTCAGCAGCCAAGCATGCAATGAATATGCCAAACAAGACTTTGGTAGAGGTGATCTAAATACCTGGCATAGTTTTACAGGCAAAATAAAGGACAAATGCCAGTTATTCCACCTAAGTCAATTACATGCCTTTCAGGCTCACAAAAAGAAGTTTCTAACCAGCTGTCAAGCTAGGAACCTGTGCAGAAAATTGCAGGACCAAAGCGAAATTGTTACCCAGAGTCCTTGCTGTTTGCAGACTGTCCAGACCTTAAACTGTAGGACTCACTCTCACACCTTATCTTCCAGATATCCCAGCACTTTCCCGCAATCCTGCCTGGCTCTTCAGGCATACAGCAGCTGTGTATGAAATGCCTTTACATTCTTGGAAGAGGGGAAAGGGTATTATATGAATCACAGGCAACTGCTTGAGGACCAGATTTATTCTGCATCCTTTAGGAAAGAAAAGGAAAAAAAAAATTCCATTTTCTGAATCACTTTTGAAAATTAATAAACCCTTTTTTATCCACTCATGCTGCTGGGTGACCTGCTTTTATTGTATGCTGAGGTGCAATAAAATAATAAAAGGCAGTGCTGTGAAGAAAAACTCAGAGGCTTTATTTGAATGCATAACAAAAGTTGTTTACTTTGAAAGAATGGTAACAATGTAGTGAATGTCTGGTGCAGACTTAAGTACATCCTTGTCCAAATTTGATTTATGTGATCATTTCTGGATGTTAATTCAACCATTGTTAGCATAACCTCCATCATTTTTATATTCATGCTGCCTGTGAGCATATGCTAGTGCAACAGTGTGAAAGAAATGTGAAATAAAACTGGTAGCAGTTTCCAGTGCAGGAAAACTCTTTTCCTGAAATAACAGAGGCTGGTGTGTAGTGAGCCATAGATCAATTTAAGGTGAAAAGATCAGTGTAACCGGAGGAGCTGTGTTGGGAGAAAGAAGGCAGCCATTGATTTCTGGCTTATTAACCTCTTGAGGGCCATGTTCAGTAATGCAGACATCATCCATGGTCTGCTGGTGTGTGTGTGCGTGATGTGGCTATCAAATTACCTGAAGAAAAATGCAGCCACTTTGGTTGCCTGCTAAAACCCAGGAGATACACTGCGAGCTCAGGCTGCCTGAGCTTTTGAAGGCAGAAGTGGAGCTTTGTGAGGAATGCTTGTATGAACACTTCTGTAAACATGTATGTAATTCATACAATATGTCTGTGTGACTCATACAGTAACTTTGTTCAGTGTATGGAGAGTTTCTGCAACCCCTGTGCTAGGCAGTAACTCCAGAGCATAAGAATGGGCATCTAAGAGATGGAGTATTTTTAGGTAAGCACAACATTCAGAAGTTGCCACAAATGACTAAAGTTAAACACAGATCTTGAGGGAAGTTTTATGGATATAAACAAAAGACATTCTACTTTGTCTTTCATGCTTACTTCAAAAATGCTCATAATTGCCAAACCCTTCCCATGTGAGCTTTGCAGATCACAGTCTTCAACCAGATGCTATAGCATATGGTTTAGAATCCATAGTTCCGCAGCTGAAGTTCAGGGTTACCTGCAGTAATACTGTTTGATTCATTTACTTTGTAATTCAATTTCACCTGAAGGCACTGTATGACTTATATCACTTGTCATCATGAAAATTTTATATTTATGATTTAAATTGAAGTTTACAGTTTTCAATAAAGAAGTAGTACGTTTTGCATTTTACTGTAAGTCGTTCTAACTTCATCTTAAAACTGCATCTTGATTTTGTGTCAGCTGGTGCATCCCAGATGCTAGGAATGACTCTTTGCTTCTGGGAGATTCAGATGCAACTGCTGAGCTGAGGGCAGAATTTAAGTGTTCACTTTTGGCTACATTGCCTTTTGCTCTTCTGTTCTAATTAACCTTTTTCTCTCAAATACATACAGTTGTGCTTTTTTTGTTTGGCACTTGTTCGGAGTGTGTTGTGCTCAGTGAAGGGCAGTGTCTTAGTCCAATTTTATGCAAGACGCCATCATAACAAAGTACATTATTGTGGATGTCACAGTAATCTGAGATGGGTCATAGCAATCAGCTGCTAAGTCCTGTGATTCAAAGGCAAATCACTTATTACTGAAAGGACCCAAAGCATGGGAATTTAGCATGATACTCTTTCAAGTCAACGTCCAGAGTTTGCATGTGGATAGCCTGCAGTGTTGGATTTGGACTGTTCTGTCAAGAGCCCAGTTTTGAAAATACATTTGCTACAATTCTTATCAGTATTATGAACTTCTTCCCTTATGAATGAAAATACAGAACAGATTATTGTGGGTAATCTTTTTTGTATAATATATTAGAATACAGCACTTACCTGAAGCATCAAGTCAGGTTTCAAGGGAGCTGTCTGCTGATAACTAAATTTTGTTTGAGACCCATGACAACCATACAGAGCAATGGGCAGCAAGTTTGATGGTTCCATTCAGGAAATATGTTTCATAATAAGAAGTAACTTGTTTCCATGTGATGTGTTTGTGCTTTGGCAAGTATTATTTATGCTAATAAATGATCTGGTAGTCCAAAGGATAATACAACAACTTCTTCATAATCCAATGTACTTGGATTATAAACTGTTTGTTGGGACTCGGGCCAAACCTTCACCTTCAGATTATCCACAGCAACTCTACATGTGAGTTTTAAAGACAATTTAAGAGAGTGTAGGTGGTGATTTCAGTCATCTGTCTTTAACTGAAGAAACAGATACTAACTTAGATAAAAATTAGTGGGAGCAACTTCTAATTTTTAATGTAAAAAAAATGAAGTTCTTTGTACTTTAAAATTTAAACTTGTTACCTGAAAGTAGTGACAGTTTGTGGGCTAAGATGAAAATAGGAAAGTTGGAAGGTCAAGAAACAGCTAACACAAGTTTAGAAAGTGGATTTATTTTAAGAGTGTTTTGTTACCCAGGAATTAAACTGAATGCCAGCCATTTCATAGCAGCCCTATATAAATGAAAAGAAATAAGAAAACATGTCTACTGGTTCTTCCATGTGTTGCTGCCACTGGGTAACTGTTCTCACCTACATTAGTCACTCCTTCAACAGGCCATGAAGTTGTTCCAGCTTTTAAAATGTGTGAGAAAATCAAGGCAGGTTCTGGCACATCATAAATGAAAACCTGACCTTCAGGCTGGTAAAGCAGTGGTGTTGTTACTGTTTGCCTTCTGGAAACCACATGGCTTGTCAAGTTGCAATGAAGTTATTTTGTGCTTTTATATTATTAAAACTCAGTGAGGTCTTTGGACTGTGCAGGAGAACCATGAGGCATACCGGTGTTGGAAGTTATATTGATGCACTAGAAAAGATGTCTTTTTTTTTTTTATGTTATTACTGACTTTGTGCAGCTCCGTGGCTGTTGGATTACTTAATAAGGAAGAAACTTGCTACAGAGGATACTTCCACATCTGCTGTTAGAGAAATCAAATCCTGAACCATCCATGATCCAGAAAAGCCTTAGCAACTTCTCTGAAAATCCCCTCAGAATAGTGCCACCCATAGAAACAGCATACAAAGTGATATTTTAATTTCACAGTAGAACAAACATTCACTGTTTTTTTCATAAAAAAGAGATGGAAAAATAGAGAATAGAGAGAGTCAGCTTCAGTGTGTGGGTATTTTTCGTGAGTTCTTGTTTAAACCTGAAATCCAGTGAATTACTATGGAGCTTCTTATCTCAAGAAACCATTACTGTTCTCTCAAAGGACTGCTTAGTCTTCAGTTTCATAGGTTTGTCTTACAAATAAAACTGTAATTGAATCTTGCTGCCATCGACCAACTGTCCAATTTCTGTCCTCCTTTTTTTCCAAAACTTAACGCCAGACTGCAAAATGAAAATGCCACAATTAAGTGTGAGGTTCTGTTAGAAGTTCAAATGAAATTACCTAAACAATTATGAGTTTTAGAAAGCCTCTATATTTTTCTTACTAACAATAAGGTAATTTAATTGCTCTAATTAGTGATGTAATCACTGTATAAAAACTGCCTTGGTTTTTGTGTCACATTTACCCCTATATGAAAATCTCCTAATACAGCATTAGGGAATTAGAATTATCCTGGTACAGAGTGAAAAGAACATAGCTGTGTAACCAGAAATGCCTGTATTATCTATATCTACCTGCTTTCCTCATTGCTGAACTAAAGTATTTTCTTCATTTATAATTTGCTTTAATATGTAGAAATGACAGCAGACAATGCAATAGGACCATTAACCTATTCTAATTTCTTTCTGTCTTTCTTTTGTTTTCCAGAAGTGGGACATTTGTGTTTTCAAACTGTATTTTGAGTTCTCTTTTGGTGTCACTTTTTTGATTTTATACCCAAGGTCACCTTGTACTTCTAGTGCTGTGCAATTTTTAATATATTGCAATGACACTCCTGTGAGGGAGCAAGGTATTAATGTATATATATAAAGGTCATTTTCAGGTGTATAGTTAAGGAACAGAGGCAGAGAGGGTAAAAGCAGCTTTCCTGTACCTAACTCTGCCTAGTCATTTAGGCTCCCTCTAACACCTACAATTAGGAGATGTATCACTCCCTTCCCCCCAGTGTCTGAGTTTTGTCACATTAAAGGGTGCAGCAGGCAGTGTGCTGAACTCAGATCTTCCAAAACCTACAATAGTATTCTCTTTCCCGGAACTTATTTCCTTCCTAAAATAAACAAATCTATTATGCTTAAGTGATTTGAATACTGCTTCTTCATGTGGCTCGGCAAGAAGAATGAACTTCGTGATTTTTGTACTGCTATTTTAAAGTGTTTGATATTTCTCTTATTAAACTGATAATGTCATCCATCATCTTGGGTTTTGTGGTTTCTGTACTGATTGCTTTTTACAGATTCTACACTCTCAGGGGAAATCGGCACCAAGAAAAAAGTGAAGAGACTGTTAAGTTTCCAGAGATATTTCCATGCATCCCGGTTACTGTGTGGAATTGTGCCACAAGCCTCTCTGTACCTGCTGGATGAGGACTACCTTGGGCAAGCAAGGGTAAGACAGGTCTCCAGATCTCCATTTCTTCTTAATACTACAGAGGTTTGTTTTAGTCTTCAAATAACCAAAGTCATGGCTGATCTTTCTTAAATGACCCACATTACATACCAACCTCACAACAAAAAGATTGTCCATTCCTCGTTTGTGGTTACAGCCTTGAGGGCTTAGGTCTCAAAGCAGTGAAAATGTCGCTAAATCTGTTCAGCATTTTCAGATTACAGCAACTGAAATTATAATATGGATCTATTAAATAATGAGGGAGTTCAGGTTAATTTACTGATTTAAGTGGAACCCTGACACAACATTTAGTTCATCCACTTGAAAAAAGACAGGTGTCTCTCATCTGGAATGGAACAGATAGCAGGCAACCCACAATAGCTTTCCATAGTGGCAAAGGCTAGGAAACATGGAACATTGACTGCAGACTTCACAGTGATCAAAATATAATTATCTTATTTTGCAGCTCTTATACTTACTTTGAAAGGTATTTTCTAGCAAAACTTGCACAATTGATGGCATTGGGATTATATACCTAGGCAATTTTTATTCTTTGCTAGAGGAGATTATATGTCAGCTGTTAGAAAGTAATTAAGACCCCAGAACTGTTTGAATGAAGACTAGAGATGGGAGTGTGAATGTGTATTTCACTCACACATACATCACTGTAGATCATAGAGGTAGTCCAGCATCAGTCTCCTGACTCAGCTGATGTAGCTGTGAAAACACTACATTTGGTGTTAATAATGGATTCTTCTGCATGCCTGAGTGGGCTTAACAGTAGTTACAAATACAGTAGTTTATAAAGCTATTCCTGTGTGCTGCTTTGTTTAGCACATTGTTACTCATATTCACTATAAGAGCTAAGGTTTTAGAACACTGTATTAAAAACCTAAGAGATTTTGCACTGACAATTTGGGGACATGAAGAAAGAATAAAGCATTTTTGCAGTAAAAGGGAATATTTTCATAATATTTTGGTTTATATTTTGTAACCTAGTTCCATTTAGAAGGTATTTTTAGTATTAGTTCTAAACCTTCCCAGCTAAAAGTGCAAGTGATATTTTATGCAGTACAGCTACATGAGCCTGATTTCTGATATTTCAAATACAACCTCTGTAGGTTTCTTGAAAAAAACTTTAAAGCTGCAATAACCAATCCTGTGACTGATTAATGTGGAATAATAATTAAAATCTTCTTTACAGTGTGACATACCAGTCAGTGACCTTTTCACATTTTTTTTTCCAGCATATGCTATCCAAAGTGGGAATGTGGGATTTTGACATTTTCTTGTTTGATCGCTTGACAAATGGTAAGTAAACTTTTTAAGCCTTTATTTTACTATCTCTCATATATGGCTATTCAAAAAATCCCTAATTAATTGTTTGCTAAATGTTTCCAGTTCAGATTACTGAAGAGAAATTGGCCACATTTAACCTCTATTAAAATCATCTCCTAGAGCTTTTTCAGGCTTTTCCTGAACTATAGGGAAATGCTTAAAGTGAGCTTTTGGATTAATCTAATTTCCTGCATTCGTTGTTGTCACCTTTTCAAGAAGGTCTTTCTGTTTTATTTACTTGTGAAACTCCTAAGCTACTTTAAATATACCTGTTAGATACATTGGTCAATAAATCCAGATATCCATAATCAGTCAATTTCTATCAATACTAAAGACATGTGAGTGAAGATACCCCTGCTTCTGTTCAGCAGCAAAACTTAGGAAATTTATTAAGAGAGTAAAAATACAGGAAATGTTTTCTCTAAATACTTATATGTAAAACTATCCCCCTTCCCCACAAATGTCAAGGCAATACCTCTTGATCAGGTAACTGCTAAGAGGGTAATGATCACACTTTTCCCCTTTCTGTACTGCTCAGAGAACTGAGATTCCTCATTCCTCACCTCCAGTCCAATTAGGTTTGACTGGGGCAAAATATGTAGAAAAAGGTTGGTTTAGAGGGTTATTCAGCTGAGTCACTGGCAGTGAAGAGTGAAAAGGATTGCAAATTGCCTAGGAAGCAAAAGCATAGTTCTTCTAAATTATCTTTCTGTGCCCCTGCTCAATAGTCAAGACCCAGTTTCCATGTGTTCTTCATAGAGACATTTATTTTCCTTCCTGAGTTATATTAAATAAGAAAAGACTCCCTTCAAACTTTGTTTATGTGCAGTATGGGTTGGTTGGTTTGGGGTTTTTTCTAACTTTTATGGAAACAGTGCCGCTGAATTAAGCAGTGCCAACTTTTTAAAATACTGTGTTTATGTATAGCTGATATGTAATACTAGTAAGGCTCAGTTTTGCCTGTGTTCCCAGTATTTGATTTAGTATAGTAAGACCAGTGCAACATTACAGTGGGACTTGAGGCTGTAAATGCTGCAACTCATTTTTCCTGTCTGTGTCATTGTTATGAGATGCAGTTGTAGCCGAGCTATGTTACATGGGTTAATTGCATATTTATACAGCCATATGCAAAATAAAAAAAATTAATTCCAAACTCCTAATTTTTAGTAATTAATTAATTAGTACAGTATGGAAAACCAAAGTGGCAGAAAAGCCACTGTTGTTTCTGAAGATAGACCTGAATGATGATGATGTCACTCTCAGACAAGCCTGTCAAAAGATTTTGTTAAAACCATGTCAGTTTGCCTTCTTCCAGTTAAGACCACAGTTTGCCTGTCATGTTGAAACAGCAGATGTGACGTTATGGCATCTAGACACAAGAATGGCACTCCATTGGTAAAACCTTCCATCAAGTCTTGATTATATATAGGAGTAATTTGTATAAGTATCTGAGTATATGAGTGTCATCTAAGCCCACTTCGTTGGAGATAAAGTGATAGAAACTAACTAATAGGAAATTACCCAGATTTTTAGCCTTGCTTGGTTTGTAACTACGTGTAAAGGGAATCTAAGAGTTGTTCCTTTCTGCTTTTAGGAAACAGTCTCGTAACACTGCTTTGTCACCTCTTCAATGTGCATGGACTTATTCACCATTTCCAGTTAGACATGGTTACATTACACAGGTTTTTTGGTAAGTGCATCCCTTAAAGCCATCTTTGAATGAGTTTATATCTTCAGTAGAGCATCAGAAAAGGTACTGGCTTCGTCTGTGTAAAAAGGATGATGTCACTGGAAATTTCAGTAAAATATGTCTATGATATATGTCAGTATACAGTTTGCTGGTGCTCCTTGGTTCAGTACCTAGTGGATTTTTTATGGAGAGATTTCCAAAGGCTGAAGCATCCCAGCACCACAGTCACACTGGTGATTTAAAATAAAGTATGCCGTGCAGAGATGTGGCTGGCTTAGGCCCACACACAGACAGACACTGCAGAACCTACGCGTGCACAGTACAATTGTGGTGCAGTGTAATTATTTTAGTGACTGAAAGACCACTGAGACCCAGGGCAGTCAAAAGCTTATGTGCAAGATTTAACAAATTACATCAAGCTGTCTACACTGAATAGTGTTGATGAAAGCCCCTGCTGCTGTTACTGCCAACAGAAATATTAGCCCCATGCTGTCAGTGAACCAAAAGAAGAAATTGGCCAAAATCAATTATTTTTTGCATCACATTTTGAAAGCAGCTAAATGCCAGTTTTTCAGGCTGTCAGGCAGAGTTTCCAAAGCAGGGTCTTTTCTTTAAGACTGCCTAACTGCTGCTTCTGGAAAATGTTCCTCTGGTGCAGAGACAGACAAAACTCCCTGCTGCTTCTGACTCCTGTGGGCAGTCGGGCGATTAGAGCTAGTGGTACTCACAGTTTAAGGGATTACCCACTGCACCTCCAGATGCTTGTGGGGCTGGAAACAAACAGAAAGCTTGGACTTTCCTTGGTGCTCCTCATGCTGGCAGTGAGCACCATGGGAAGTCTGCCTGTTAGCTTTCCATTTGATTAATTTGGTCATGTCTAGGGAGAGTGCTTTAGGCAGGATCACATGCAGCTTCCAGTGCTTACGTGGTCATGTCCCAAGACCACGTAATGGTGCACACACTGCTGGAAGGAGCAGAGGGGTGTGAAGCACACATCTCTGTGATTTTTCTGTCTGAGAGAAAGCTGAGAGTTAAGAGATTTGTGCTCCTGGTCCTACTGGACCAGTTCCAGCACTACAAACTAAAGCAAGAGGGACTGGCATTTTAAAATGAACACACTGATGTGACTAAAATTGTCACAGGAGATTTTGCTGTGAATACCCCAATGCTGTTTTTCCTGATTCTTCACCTAGGGGGTGTAGGAATGCCTTTGGCTGTAGTTCATCACTCAAATAACAGATGATGGCAGGATATCAGGGTCTCACTCCCTGCTGCTGTAAAATAGGTGGTACCACCTTAATGGCACACTACTACCCTACAACAGCAGCCTAAATAATTACACTCCGTTATGGATAAATGTGCTTCTCTTCCTTGTTTATTTTACTCCTCAATGAGAGCTTTCATTAAGGCAAGAAAGAGGTGATTTATGCACTAGACCTAGTATATCCCCTTGGGCCTCACAAATCCTTTCAAGCATTTTTTTCTCTAAAGGTATCCAGATAAAAGCAGCAATTTTAAAAAGCTACAGCTATTTGAAGAAACTCCTTAGGCAGCTGACTGTAAAACCTCAGATTGTATTTTAAGTCCAGTTCCCACTTGTGGCCATGGCATTCAGAGACAAAAGGATCTTTGTTTTCTGTTTTGATTCCCAGTTATGGTTCAAGAAGATTACCATAGCCAGAACCCATACCACAATGCTGTCCATGCCGCTGATGTCACGCAAGCTATGCATTGCTATCTGAGGGAGCCCAAGGTAATGACAGCCTTTGAACTGATGTTGCTTTCAGATGGTTCTCAGATTTTTTTTTTCCCAGGATTGAAATAAAACTCCCCAAAAGTTACTTCTAGACAGCAGAAAGTGATGGTGTGCTGGAAGTCAGCAACAAGTCAGGAGCAGCCTCAGCTACAGATCACAGAAGTTTTAGTCAAGCCACGAGAGTCACTTCTTATCGCGCAGCCATCATGTCTAAGTGCTGCCATATGAGCTCCAGCCACCACTGTGTGACCCCACCACCCACTGGTGCTTGCAGTTCTCCCATCAAACTCAGCAGGAGACAGTGCATATCTGTGCCTCAGCCACCTCAGAGCATAAGCTCCCCACGTCTCTATTTCAAAAAACCAAATTAGGCACAGTGCCACACCGGGAAAGGGGAAGACAGTCCTTTCAGATGGATTTGTCACATGGGTGTCCTCTGCACGGGTATTTGACTGCTGCTGCAAGTTCTCACAGCATCAGGGTGGTGTTGCCTTGTGTGTTACTGGAAGGCATTGTGATACTGCCGTGCTGAGCCACAATATATGAACATTACCTTTTCTGGCTTGGCGCAAATGAAAGGAAGTGCTGCTAGAACTAGCAGCTTGTTCTACCAGAATGTAGCAATGGTTAAGTGAGGACAGCAGCAAGCCCCACCTTTCCTGTATTTTCATCTCCTGCAATATCTGCAAGCCCTTTTTTGCCAGGAAGTGCAGAGGACAGCCAACATGCAGAACCTGGACCATACTGCTCATCAGTTCTCACCTCAGGATGCTTCTTTTATCTCATAGGCCTGTACTCTGTACAGACTCATTGGGCTGGTAATAGCTGCCTCAGTCTCATAAACACAAAATTCTAAGACTACCTTTTTTTGCTTCTAAATGAGCCCTGTAGCAGAAAAAAATCTGGACAGGTTTTCCAACTTGAATGTTTGAAGTTAGAAACAATGTGCTCTAATAAAATACATACACTTGAACTGAGATAGATACTTAACAGCTGAGGCTGAAATTTCAGAAGTTGATAAACTCTGCATTTGATAACATATGCATTTTATGCATAGAAAATTGAAGCCAAATCTTTTGCTGGCATTACTAAATACTTGGAGAGGCAGAGCTCTTACTGGATGGATGCTAACATATGCCAACCTGCCAGCCTACCTGTTTGCTTTTTAAACTAAATGTTTCAGATTATGCTCAAGTACTTCTGTTACAGCAATCCTTACATTGCCATGAACGATAAAGAGATAAGAAATATAAACTGTAGTAAAAGATGATTCTGTAGTCTAATGTTTTTATAGATCTATGTTCAACATTTACCTTAAAAATGTTGTTCACAAAACTTGTGTACAACATTTGTGTACAAATGCCTACAAGCCCATGCAATGCCATGATGTCAGCTGGTTTGTTTATTTACCAAAAAAAGTGTTCAGTGTTGATGTTCTTGTTGTGATTAATGTGTGTGATGATTCAGCTTGCCAAATTCCTCACCCCATCGGACATCATGCTCGGACTGCTCGCTGCTGCAGCTCATGACGTGGATCACCCAGGGGTCAACCAACCCTTTCTGATTAAAACCAAACACCACCTTGCCAGCTTGTATCAGGTAAAACTGCTCATTGAGTTGCTAATGTGTAAAATGCAGTCAAGGAGAGTTTAAGCAATTTGCAGTGAACTTTTAATACTGAAATCTGGCAGCGAGAGGATGCGGGTCAAGTCATCCTGCACTTTGGATTCTGGACAGTTTCAGGCAAGTACCTCATTGGGTGTCACTTCTTACAGCAAAGCTGATACAGGAAAAGAGGTGGAAATGTCAGTGGTTTTTGAGGACATTTAAGGCAGATCAGTTGCCTGGGTTGTTTCTGCTGTAGATCATCTGGGATGAGGAGCTGTGGTAGGAGATTTAAAATCTTATTTTTCAGATTTCATCTTCTTTCAGTGAACAAGTAAGCAGCAGGCATGCTCTAAATTTGGATTGCATTAAAAGAAACCTTTGCTTCGTGTGGCCATAGTAAAATTAAACACTTAATGAATACTGCATTAAAAAAAATTAGGAGACAGATGAAACCAAAGGAAAAGCTGTAGACATTTACAGTAACTTTCCTTGAGATACAAAGAAAGAACTTCAAGAAAGCCACTAGGTCACACCACAGGCTGTCTAGACCAGTATCCTGTTTCTAAGAGCTGCCAGCAAAAGATCTCAGAGAAAAATGCAAGTCTGGGATAAGTACAGAGTTGTCCTTCACCTAGTATACATCCTTTCAGCTCTGGCAAGCAGTAGTAGAAAACTTCCTGAAACAAAAACACAGACCTTCTTGTTCAATAACTAGCAATGAAACCATGTTGCCTGATTTTTGTGATCCTTTTTGAATATATTTGAGGTTTTGACCCATGGAAATCATTGTAGTTCCATATTTTATCTAAAACTGTCCTATGAGTATAATCTTTACACACATTGCTATTATATATGCACATCTCTCTATTATTTGCATTGTACTTACGTACAGAATGTGCCAGAGCATGCTGTACATCTTAATTTTGGTTGCACCAACCATAATTCACAGTTAATAAATAGTGTTGATTTCTAGCCCTTAGAATCACAGACTCATAGGATCATGAAGGTTGGAAGAGACCTTTAAAATCATCAGGTCTGATGCAACTGTTCACCCAGCACCAGATCCAGACTCCTCTTAAACACCTACAGGAATGGTGACTCCACCACCTCCATGGGCAACCTATTCCAGTGCCTGACCACCTGAACAGTGACAATTTTTTTTACTATCTAATCTGAATCTCCCCTGTTTCAGCTTAAGGCCATTCCCTCTGGTCCTCTCACTGCAGGCATGGCAGGAGAGACTGGCTCAGCTCACTGCAGCCTCCTTTCAGGTGGGTGTGGGGACCATCAGGTCCCTGCTGAGCCGCCTTTTCTCCAGGCTAAGCAGTCCCAGCTCCCTCATCCACTCCTTGAAAGACCTGTTCTCTGGTCTTTTCATGAGCCTTGTTGCCCTTCTCTGGGCATGGTCTAGTACCTCAATGTCCTTTTTAAAGTGAGGGGCCCAGAACCTCACCAGTGCGGAGTACAAGGGTACAATCATTGTCCTGGTCCTGCTGGCCACACTATTGCTGATACAGGCCAGGATACCACTGTTCTTCTTGGCCACCTGGGCACACATTGGCTCATGTTCAGTCAGCTGTCGACCAGCACTCCCACTGGACTGCTTTCTGGCCACTTGACCAGAGTCGATTTCAGCTTTTGTGGAGGTTGTTAGAAACAGAATATCCCACATTCAAAATCAATCTACATGAAGAAGACTCACTAATAGCTACATGCACATACTTAGCAAATAGAGAGATTGCTGTGATGTGCTTACTAGTTGGTAAGAGAGTCTCTCTTTTTCTACTCTATGCAAGCAATGTTTGGGTTTTCCTGTAAGAAGTGGATTTTGTAATGTTGCAATTGTCCTGCCCTCAGACATGGGAATGGGCTGAACTGTGGGAGCCCCAACCAAGGCACAGTGATGTTCAAACACTGAAAACTTTGTGCCTGGCCTCATCATAAGCTGATGCAGCTTATTATGTCATAGCTATATGTTTCTGGTCCAGTCTTTTCTAAATGTCAGGCCATCTGAGTGAGGATGGAAAAAAGCCAGGGGCCTAACTGGGGTACTTCGGCATGGTAAAGGTGCTTTGAAGGGGAATGAGTAGAGCCATTCCACAAAACCCCTTGTCTTGTGAAAAGGTACAAACAATTCCTTCCAAATAAATAGTGGCAAACAGTACTTTATAATTAGGTTGAAAAATCAGGCTAATCTGAAAGACATACAGCTAAAATATTGGTTTCTTGGAGAAGTGGTTTCTGCTCAGTTATTTGGGTTTGAATATACTTACAAATGTTGGTTAGAAAGGGCAGTGACAAAGCAGAAAACTCAATCTTTCAACAGCAAATGAGATCTGAAGTACCCTACTTAAGGAAATTCACTGGCAAGTTTGAGTTATTTTAACTGAAAATGATCCCACATTGTTTCCAAAGATTTTAGTAGTATACAGTATAAGGATGCCAATAAAAATAACTCCTGGACAAAAGTTTTGCTGAAAACATTTTTAGTCAAAAATTTAGATTTAGTGAATAGTCTTTAAAACATGTACTTTAACATGTGCTTGAAACTGAAACAAAGTTCTTAGGTTTTTGGTTTTAAAGTAGCAGAGCCACAGAACTTCTGGGATTAATCAGAAAAAGGATCAAATGAAAGTAAGCTTTAACAGAGCTGGCAGTCATCTGTCATACATTATCCATGTATGGCATTTCTATGCTTTTAAATGTCTCTTGACATTTAAATTAGAACTTTACATTTGGAAGAAAAGGTTTTGCAAAATGAGGTAGGTCAGGTTTTGACAAAGATGTAAAGTGTTTGACAGCTTCTGAAGTGCGTATGTAAGAAGACTCATATTTCAGGGAGACATCACCAAGGACTTCAGAGCTTTCAATATTTATTTTCAAACTAAATCCATATTTTATGATGCAAGACACTTTGTTTTTAATCTATAGGGTAATTTCCACGAGAGTCTATTGCACATGATTGCATGAATCATAATTTTCTACAAAAATGCAGGCAGCTCATTGAAATCTTCAGCATTACAAGGACAGTTGAGAGCACAGAAGGTGACTCTAGTGGTCTGGAGGTCACAGGTTTCCTGTGAGGAGCACAAGAGCATTACTTGTGATATGATGAAGTCATTGTTTTTAACTTCCATTGTCTGGCTTTTAAGTGACCAGTAAAAGTTTAGTAGTATGGCTAGATCACAAACAACATCTATAGTACAAAACAGGTTCCAGAAAACTATGAAAGGACACTTTACAATTTTAATATAGGTGCAGATAAGCTGGAAATAGGAAAGTACATTTTGGGCATCAGTTAAAACAGTTCTCCTTTGCAGTCTTTCTGAAAATCAATGTTTCTAATTATAAGTGTCATTTTTGACTATTTAGCATTATGTAGTTAAAGCAGCTGCTCAGTGAGTAAGAATAGACTGAAGAAACTGAAAGGAATTCTGATTCCCTCTGAATTAAAATTGAAGTTTTCTCTGCACGTAGTTAGTAGCAAGTCTCCCTCTCTTCAAGTTACTGTTCTTTTTCATGTGTATGTCAAACGCAGTGGTTCAAATAGCTCAGACTAAGTAATGGGTTGGAAATAATTGTGGTAACTTAAGTAAAATAAACAGTCATAGTCCTGAAGTCTTTGTTATAGCAATCTACTGGGCTTGGGCTGTAAATGTGACAGAAGCTTCCTATAGTGCAGCCTTTAATGAAAGCTGCACTATTCAGTTTTTTTCAAAAAGTAAAATACCACGTGGAGCAGAGCTGAGAGCACCAGTCTGCAAGCCAGCATGGAGACTTTCCCTGCATGGGTTGTCTCCCACCAGCCTAGGTGATCGGATAGCTCATGGCAATCAGTCTTAATAAAGCAGTAGTGTGTTCCTAGGTGGAATAGCTGACCCTACTCATTGCTGGCAGCCACTTTAGGGATTCTGGCTGCTTACATTTAAGAAGGGAATCATATGACTTCATGCTCAGTTGTTGTTAATATGACTGTTCCTTTCCCCTTTTCCCTATAGTTCCAGTGGGAAACTAAACAGTGCAGCCAGGTCAGTTCAAGGTTTCCCCCTATAGCAGCAGGCAAAGAGCAGAAACTCAGAGAAGTGGAAATACTCTGAGATGACTACCTGAGTTTAGCATTTCTTGTGAGTGACTGCTAATTGGACAGTCTCAGGAAAGGAAAGGTCTCAGATACCTCAGCCCTGTTCTGGCTGGCCTTTAGTATGGCCAAGGAGCAGCTCCATCTGTGGAGTGTGATTCCCTGTTTGAGGCAGGTGCTGCTGAAGCAGCTCCTCACAGCAAGTGAGGATCCCTGCCATGCTGGAAGGGATGTGGGGACACAGAGTGCTCCAAGGGGGATCTCCCTGGTTGCAGTGTTTCAAGGATGCAATCAGACCAGGGTCGCAGGAAACTGTGCACATAGGCACTGTCTCAAACAAGTGTAAGCCTTCCCAAAAGCCAAAGATGACAGTCAGGTAAAGTCTGTCCAGTTTAGTAGAAAGATGGCAACCTGTGGCCTTGGGGTGACTCTTGGGACCAATATTCAGCTCTGCAACTGGGTAGGTGAAAATAACAAAAAAATTATTATGTCCTGTTACATGATCTTATTTTTCTTGGTCAGAGTGTAGGGTTGCAAAAGTCCATCCTGATTTATTTAGGCAAAAGGAGAAAAGGGATATTTAAGTTGGCAAATGAACAGAATTGCTGTCAAAAGTAATTTCTATATTGCATAACTGATGTTGAGATCTGAGTCCATCAGCTCTCCCTAAGAAAAGGAATTGGTTTTTGCATGATTTGGAAGATTTTGAGTTGATATTACTTTGATTTTTTTCCCCCAGCATCTGTGATTTCTGTAAGGGAAACAAGCAGACAAACCCAGAGAAATACCAAAGCAACACTGTGAATTCAGAAGCACCAAAAAGCACTCTGTGGAAAGTATTGTGATAGGAAGTTAATCCAGTCTGTACTCTAATCTTTGCACTAGTCAAGATGATCAAAATGCAAATTGGATCTTGGTTACTGGCAATGTTTAATGTTTCCACAGTAACTAGATATGACAGGACTACAATGGAAGATGGGGAAGACATAGGGAGAAAATACTGCTCAATCCCTCTTGGAAAAGTAGATGCTAGACATCATGTCCCACAGGAAAGGCAGTACTATGGCAGCAGCACCTCAGCTGTGAGACTGTGTGTGAGAGAGCTAGAGATCGACAGTGGCTGGAGAGGGGGGTTCTGACTCCACTTTCCCACCTGGCATTGACAGACTGGAGTCCTTGTTCGGCTACCTGCTCAAAAAGTTTGGTTGTGTTTTGTTTTGTTTTTATCTTGTGCTCATCTACTGCAAAAGCTGTGAACTGCCCAGAACAGGGAACAGATGATAGAGGTTTCTGAACAAGTGACATTTCTGAGGCATTTGGTGGTAGAAAGTACTCTGTGAACTAAACAAGTGATGATGGGAAAATGCATTGTGTGTTAGGATAGTAATTTCAAGTCATCAGACATAAGACACCAAATTTGTTGTAATTTACTGACAACCTTGAAAGTTGGGTTTCGGCTCCCTAAGCAGTTTTTTTCTGACTTAACTTTGGTTTCACTTAGTTGAAACCAAGAAACAAAGAGAAGTCAAAATTTGTTGCAGACTAAGTTGCTGAAGCCTGAAAATGCTCAGCAGTACTGCTGTCCCTCTTTCAGCTTCCACTGAACAGCTGCAAGCAGCTTCCAGTTCCTTGACTCAAAGGGAAATTTGGCAGTTTAATTTTCTTTTTCTTGTCCGCTCTGCGCTCCAACTGTAGAGGCTGAAAAATCAACTTGGAATCAATAGGAGGTAAAAATATGATTTTCCACTCCTGTTTTAATTAATTTGTTAATAAATCTGTTAGAATGCAAGCTAGCTCCTACTCAGATGAGATTAGCTTCTCTGCTCACAGCAGGACTCAAGAACTGCAGAACAACAGGCCTCTAGCACTGACCTTAGCTAAGAAACCCAGAAGCACAAGGTCCTTAACTGTAGAAATCTAGACCAGTTACTCTAATCCAACTGTGGCTGAAAAGCACACATTTTAGGCTCATGTTACAGCATGTCCAACCAGCTCTGGGCATCATGTGATATGGCAAATCCATATGTGTACCTGTTACCATCCTAATCCTTGCACTTATTGGTGTTATTCCTCCCCAGAACGTTTCCGTGCTGGAGAACCACCACTGGCGCTCAACCATAGGCATGCTTCGAGAGTCACGGCTGCTCACCCACCTGCCCAAGGAGGTCACGTAAGTGTCCACCAGAATCACTGAAACTAGGCCATGGCCTCCTTCTCCCTTCTTAAAAGCACAACAGCAGAGAGGCCCAGGCTTCAGAATAGACTGAACTTGGTGCCACTATAAATCATGAGACAAAGTTATACAGCGGAAGTAATTTTTAAGACCTACCCACTTCTGCAGCACAGGAATGGCCACTCTCAGCACCAGGAACACAGAGAGTCCCAGCCAGAGGGGATTTGTTCAGATGGATTGTTGGCATTTTTCATTTTACGTAGCACCAACCAAATATGGAAAGATTTAGTGATTAAAACTGGAAAATGAAGGAGTTGGTCAAGGAGCATCAAGACTGCTCTGGACTTCCACACCTCTCTCAGGGAATGTGGCTCAGTCTTCATGGATAAAGCAAAGAAAAGAACAGCCACATGAGTACCTTGGCCAAGTTGCTGCTAGCTTTTTACTTGAGTTAGTCCCACAAGGATGGGAGATTGAGACAGTGAACCGACTGCAGTATTAAATTTTAAATCACAGGTGACCCTACCAAGAATATAAATGAGTTACCTGCAAGCAATAAGCTTCATATCTCTCCAGAAATTCTTTGCATCAGACCAACAGCTTTAAAGGACTTCAATCTAGACCTTCATAACTTTGCAACTTCAAAGTTGCAGGATTCACTGCTCAGCTCTGAGCAGCTGAAGTAAGACGTGAGCATTTTTGTTGATGCAACATGCTGCTTCAGGGTGGGTTTTTCTGGACTTTCATAGCACTTTTCAGAAACTTTCAGAACAACCTGTGCAAAAAAGCAGTGTTCTTATACATTATGTATTCATCTTGAACCCATTTGGGCAGTTGTACCCCACAAACCCCAGCAGAGACTGACAAAACAGATCAGCTGGGTCCATAAAGAAAGAGGGAACTTTATGCCAGCTCCAGCGATCCAGAGCAGGTTGTTTTGAGCTCTTAATGTTAAATGATTCCGTGATTAAAGGGGCTTATTTACCTTTATTGCAGACAGGACATTGAGCAGCAGTTGGGCTCCCTGATCTTGGCAACAGATATCAACAGGCAGAATGAGTTTTTGATCCGTCTGAAATCTCATCTTGACAATCAGGATTTGAGGCTGGAGGATGCACAAGACAGACATTTTATGCTTCAGGTAACTTCAATTTTTTTTTTTTTAATTGTTTTTATTAATTTTTCAGGTCACAGTATTTTCTAGTATATGTTAAGAGTAGTATAATATAGCATGTCTGGGTATCAGCCTCTCCTTATCTATTACTATAAACACTTCCCTTCTGGCACCTCAGGCAAGCATCAGGTGCCTCCAGTATTTCCTTATGTAATTTCCTTGAGTTAAAAAGCTGTGAATGCAACAGATAGAGGAGACTGTCAAATGCTAAGGAAAGAAGATGAGCTAGTAATGATCTTATTTCCAGAACACTGCTTCTCTTGCCAGATAACGCTTCAATTGTAGTGTCTCTGTCCCTTCTGGCAAGTGTCACTCCACTGGTGTTACTTACTAGCACTGTGCAGGAGAGCCCCCTCGTTGGTGTTCTTTCCAGGACAGCCTGACATCAGGTCTCCAAGTCCTGTTCTGTGATGGATGCTCAGAAACTGCCTCTGCAGAGACAGCTGTTGCCATGGCAGCAGATACTTCTCTAGTGCATCTGCCCAGCTAATGAAAAACCCATGCTTTATTCAAAAATCAAATAGGTTCACACCAGTTCTTCCAGCTAAGCAGCAGTTATTAGCAGACTCTTCAGAATAAACCCCTACCTATTAAAGCATTATTGTAATTAATGTAGATACATATACTTGCTTCTTTGGAGAAATTACATTAATTTCATTCCTAAGTACATAAAGAAGTTAATCTTTTTCATTTATAAAACAAACACCTATGTATTATTCCTTCCATAAAAGTCACAGAAAAGGTGACAGCTGCAAGGAAGGAAGTGCTGATCTGTTAATTCTTCCCACTCCAGCAGCATGGGAAATGTAGTAGCTTCTCACGTGTCCTGCCTCAAACAGTCTTCTGTCAGATTCCTGCACAGAATGTGCAGGGCAGGGTGGCAGGTTGACCATATTTCTGGACATATGAGGCAAGAAAGTTGTGCAAATGTCAAAAGCAGAGGAATTACAGCTCTCTGCTAAGGCAAAAAAGGTTTTTTATGCACTAGGAACTTAGGAGCAAGGGAACAGACATAGTAAGATTTACTTATCTGGTAGATTAGCTATGGAAGAAGAGAAGAAAAAAATTAAGAAATCTTGATTGATTGGAGTAAACTAAAGAATGTTTGAAAGGTCCTTGCAGGAGACAATAGCATTAAGGCTAATCAGCTTAATCCAAAGAGAAAAATTACTTGGAGATTGCCCTCTGGTGGTTCACAGGTCTGAACTCTTACTGGAAATATTTATGTTTTCTTCCTGGGTGCCAGAATGACTTCTGACTTCTGTCAGACTGAGTGATGATGTTCAGTCTGTGAAGAAACAAGGCACATGATATTTTGTTCCAAGGCAGTAAGACAGGCAAGACTATTACATGATTTACTTTCCCAAAGCAGTTACTTGATTTTAAAAAGCTTTTTCCCCTGTTTTCATTCTCCTACAAAGGCACTTAAAAGTACTAGTTAACTAAGTGAAACCAGGCCGGGGGCAGTGTGGAGAGCCCTGTGCTTTGCTTTGTAAACAAAAATATGCCAACATTAAGATGAAGTATAACTGAAGTGAGATGCAAGGTCACTCACTGGGACCGCAGAGAAATCATGCCCAAATTTACCAGCTTGGCTCTTCCCTTCCTTGTCATCAGCCATGGATGCTGAGCCAAGCAGTCAGCAGGAGCCAGCCTGAGGCTTTTGTTGGCTTATTCCTTGCAAGGAATATCCAAAACACTTTGCAACCTTGAAATGTGGCCCTGCTCTTGTTCTCACTGCGGTAAAGCGGAGGGCTGAATGAAAGTTTTGTTTGCAGCTTAAATAAATGCTCTTTCCTCAAAGGACACATTTGGGTGAGGCTGAGTCTCTGAAAGGTAATCTTAACCCTTCCCAGCATCACTGGGACTTCCATGACTGCAGATTTACTGCTGAAAGTGCTGCCAAACAGTAACTTCTTTTCTCACTACTACTTTCCTTCTTGCTTTCAGATTGCACTCAAGTGTGCTGACATTTGCAACCCTTGCCGGGTCTGGGATCTGAGCAAACAGTGGAGTGAACGGGTCTGCGAAGAGTTTTACCGGCAAGGTCAGCCCCTTCAACTCCCAGCAGTCCCCTTTCACCTCAGCTTCCCATGGTTTCTGTGTGACAAGTCAGAGGTAGCACTGAAATGTCCCTTGAGAATGAGCTGTTCAGAGATGCGCTGCCTCGCTGGAAAAGTGGGAAGAGCAACAAGTGTTTCTTTGCTCCTTTACCAGCATCAGGCAGGAGGGAGGGTTTAGCTGTGCCTCAGTGCTGAAAAGGCCACGGCTGGGTTCTTCTCTGGGGCCCTCCAGTCACCATGAGAGTTTCTGAGCTGGAATGGTGCCGGTGCCACACTGCCCCAAAATCCTAGAACTGTGTTTTGTCTCGCTTTTCATGCTCCCGCTACAACTCTGATAGGAGCCTTACCCTCACTGTTTCCCAAACACGTTCTTCTGCCTGAAAACACAGAGAAAGGGTTCAAACACGCTGCTCAGCATGCTGTTGAAAGGGCCAAAGCAGGCAAGCCAAACCTCAGCTAGAACCTACTGCAAATGTTTTCAGACCCCTGCAGAGAGAGCACAGTCAAGCAGGGTTTTTTTTTTGAAACACGGTAATTACACCATTTGGCTCTTTCTGCATAGGCAAGGTTCTGCTGTGCTACAATACAGGGTGCTGCAGAGTTTAATCACTGCTAAATTCTTTGTTCAGAGCATCCTGAGAGTTGAAGGCAAGTGGAAGAGCACACAATGGAGTTCTTAGTTCATTTAACATTCTGCACTACAAAATTAAGCCACATCTGAGCCGGTACCAGGTGCAGTTAGTCTGTAACAAGGACAAACAAGTCAGCAAGTTAATTTTCAGCCAATGTCTGTTTAAGCTGGTGAAATGTCTTTGACTTTGATGCCTTTGAAGAAACATAAGCAACTTGCCCAATGCAGGTTTACTTCATCAGATGTGTAGTGAAGGCGTAATCAGCGTGCAGCTCATGAGGTGCAGCACCTCACCTTTAGTGTATCGGGGGACCATGCTGAGACAGACAGCTCAACTCTTAGAAGTAAATGTAAGCTTTTTTCACTGCCCTCACGATTTGTTAGTGTGACATCTAAAACTGACCTCTGACAGGGGATACCTGAGTACATGAGACCAGTAAGAAGCATCACAGGGAGAAAAGGAGCATTTTATGTGCAACAAATACAGAAACTGTGGTCTGAATATCACTAGTGGCTGTATAATCCTGTTCAGTGGTACAACATCCCAAGTATTAAATAGCATGCTTTTAAATACCAGTATCACTTTAAAGTGTTTTTGAAGACCTCTCTACCCCCTTACACACAATGGTGAGGCTTGAAGGTATTTTTTGGCACTAAGTTTAACATTTAGATACCATAAGGTCTCATGTTATGATTTTTAACTATAGATGAGACAGATAATACCACAATTAGTGCTTTGTTTAATCTTCCTTCTGGGACAGATAGAAAGTTTTAACATCTTTTTTTATAGAACATTTCTAAGGTCATTTTCATAGAGACTCAGATCCTGATCTTCCAGTGAACTGGTGCATCTACACTGCATGTTAGGAAATAAAATATACAATCCAGGTACATTTCAGGGAGCATCTGACACCTAGAGCAGCTCCTAACAAAAACCTTTCCTAGAAAAATACTTCAATTAGTTTTCAGGTCTTTTAAAAGTCAGCACAGCTAGGAACACAGGGTAAGTAATAAAACTTGATTTACATATATGAAAATGGAAGTATTAAGAAAAAGCTTTCAAGAAAATGGATAATGTTGAAGCAACATTAACGATAAGTTTCTCTGATAAGGTTTTAAAATTGCTTGGAAGGTTTCCCCTAGCATGAAGGGTCTCAGGAGCTAATTCATGCAGTTCCTTCCACAGTAACTTGAAACAAAAAAAAAAATTGACCGTCATTTTAAGTGCTTACCATGCAAAATCAAGTGACTTCATGCAAATTTAAGTGCTTACCATTGTAAATTAAGTGACTTCTAAAAGACAAGAAGATGTGAATATACTTTGAGCCAGATAGGTCAAGCATTTTCTACCCGGAACACCTACGGAGGGGATATCACTGGAGTTACAAACTTTTTTTTAGTCAAAAATTTTTGAAGGGGTAGATGAGAAGACGACAAATTCCACATTTAGAAACATGATTATTGTGTCTCAGTTTTGCTCAGTTTTCCTTTTGATTGTTCATGAAGCTACAATTGTTCACATTTAGGAAGTGGTTGCATGCTGCAGAGGGAAGAAAGGAAAGGCTTAGAAATGCACACAGTGTTCTATACAGGGCTGTAGAACCTGAGTAGCACAGTAGCACACTAGCAAAAACTAGTGGGGAGAAAAGAGCTTTTAAACAAAAACAGTGGTTTTAAAGCTTTATGAGTTGAATACAGTGTTTTGTCTAAACTAGTGGGTCTGTGTTTTACAGGAAAGTTTTTCCTAACCGGCCCTCACTACATCCTTACTGGTAAATAAGATGGACAAAATATTATTGTCTGAGGGGAAGTGGCACATCTGAGCTTGCACACAGTTAACTCTCACTTCCCTTCCATACTGTGGGCAGGAAAAGTCCTGTACCTCATGCACTAACCAGGATTGTACACTGGCAGGGAAGGCTAACAATCACAAAGGATGAACTTGTTGCACTCAGAATGTTTGTTTTAAGAAAATCCCTACACCCACCGTTGGGTGTAACTCAGAGCAATCTTTGCATGAAGTAGTTGCAGGCAGAGGCAAATGCAGTCTGTCCATCAGAAAAAGTGACTGTTAGCTTGCATGGCAGTGAGAAAATAACACCCTCTGAGATGTTTTTCTGCTGAATTCTTAAATCCAGCATGGTCATTGCTATTGATTACCTTCAGCTCCATAAAAAACATCTCCTGCCATCACTATGTACAGAAGCCTGTCCTGAGTGACCATTTCTGCAGGAATCATTTCTGCTGACTGGTTATAACTGTCTTCTCAATGTTAAACCTAATCAGTTCTGCTTCAGGAGCAATCTGAGGCAGTATCTGGAGTGATCAGATCCCCCAGCCAGGTTTTTCTTCCAACAATTTAAAACCAGTCCCCAGGGCTGGTCACGCAGGAGCTGGCTTTAGGAATCTTCAGGGCAGTCCCAGATTTGGAACTGGAGACCTCCTGGTCCAATTAGTCAAACACTCTGCTCTGAAGGTGGCTAGGAGTTCAGCCAACTACTTTTCTGTCTCGAGTCAGTCTGTGCAGATGCCTCTCTGGGGACTTCCTGGATGACCCAGGAAATAAGTATGCTCAGTGCAGCAACAAAGATGTAGCTTGATACCCAGCTACTGCGCAGTAATAAGACAGACTTTTAATTTAATCATTTTTCCAAAAATATAACTTGATCTCCATAGCTCTTGACAATTGAAACATTGCTGGGGTCCGTGCTTTGGAGTTTATTGGTTTGTTAGTGCAGCCACAGCTGTGGGCTGCCAGGCTCCAACACTCTTCCCTTTACGAGCCACTTGCACAAGAACACACTAGTATTTTCCACTACAGTACTGCTGGAGATGCATTTTTTCTAAAGTTGATATACTGCAGTTTTCTAGTAGGAAGAGATTTGAACAATGAGTAAATGAACTAGACTGTCTTAAGAGTCTTTCATGTGAGAGAGTCTGTTTTAAAAATGTACGTCCTCAGAATACTTACATGCTCAGATTTAATGTTCATCTAAAAATCATCTTAGATTTTTCTTTATATGGATAACTGGTTTCTCTGATACCTACAAAGAGAAAGTTCAGAAAATTAAGGTATTTACATTCCAATTGCTCACACAGTTGCAGAAAAAAACTTTTTTTTCTTCCATTTTTGCAGGCGATCTGGAACAAAAATTTGAACTGGAGATAAGTCCCCTTTGTAATCAGCAAAAGGATACAGTACCAAGCATACAGATTGGTAAGTATTAGTTTCATTCTCTTCATGTTTATCTCTATCATGGCAGAAGCTCTAAGAGAAACTTCGATCACCTTGTGCCCCACTCTGATCCAGTTGTTTTAACAGTAAGAGCTGCAGCTACCATAAGAGTTAAAAAATATGTTCTAAATTAAAATGTTCGAAAAGAAACCTATCTAAGCCAAATGTTCAACAGAAAGACAAAGAAGTCTTTGCATAGGGGAAAAAAATACCCATGGGAAAAAATTGCAGCCAGTGTTAAACACTGGTTACTTTCTTGTGTGAAATCTCCTCAGAGGGTTGCTGACTGTCACAGAGTTTACTGTGACACACACAGATAAAGCCATATCTTGTCATGTATGCTGGCCAAAAGCTGTGCATTTCAAAAGGGATTGATGTCGGTGTGAGAGTTTGTTGTTATTTCTCATCAGGGCTTTTGCCACTTACCTTGCTCTGTGCTTTTGAGGCACTAGGCTGGGCAGTGCATTTCTGAAATTAACTTGTTGCTCACCAGCTGTCCCTTGTGTGTTTCTCCAGGGTTCATGACATACATCGTTGAGCCACTCTTTGAGAGGTGGGCCCAGTTTACAGGCAACACACCCCTATCTGAAAATATGCTAAATCATCTCAGGAGGAACAAGGCCAAGTGGAGAAGTTTGCTCCACAAGCAACACAGCAGTAGTAGGAGCAACGACCACTCAGGCCAAGTGACTGGCAGCCAGGAACAGACTTTAAATGAGGAAGAGACTCCTTAGTGGCAGCTTTGCACTTTTTCTTCTAGCACTGCTATCTCCGTCTTGGTCACAGCAGCAAAAAAGGTCCCGGGGAGCAGGAGCCTATTGCAAACACCCTGCAAAGGCAAGAAATGGCAAAGCTCTAAGGGTCCTCACGAACACACCCATGGTTCTGCTGGGTTTCTTTCTGATCTTCATGTTCCTCTCCCCTCTCTCCATTCCACGCATGCCTGATGCCGTTCGTCACTCCTGATCCCGAACTGCCCCAACACGGAGTCCCGGTCAGCAGCAGGGAAGCCAGGCCAGTTCTGACTGCCGTGAAGCAGGGAGGATTGCTGAGACAGCAGGAGGCACAGAGAGGCACTCTTGGTGATCTTTTCATTTACCACATATTGTGACATATGTATAGAGGCCCAGAGCACCACACCCTTTCTAGGCTGGCAGCTGGGCTGCTCATTAAACCACCAGCATCTCCAGCATCCAGAGGTCATGGACTGAGCGGGACAGTGCTCACAGACGGCAGAGAGTCGGGTTGTTTTAGTAGTTAAAAACCTTTTTAACTTTTGTATTCTGTGCACTAAACAACAGATCTATAAACCTTGGACTGAAGTTACTCTCCATATACACACCTCCAGTACACAAGGCTCGTTTGGGTAATCATTTTTATGCCACTTTGGGTAAAAGATGGGCATCTTCTCATTGCAAGGAACAGTATTCCCTCGCAGCCAAAAGGGAAGGTGTAGTACAGTCTAAACCTTTGAAACACAAACAGATCTATCTTTTGAGTACTGTTTCAAGTTACCTGTTTATATTCATGTGTGTACATTTTCTGTAAATAGAAGGCGCTACTGATTCCCATGCCAAAATACTGGAGTACTGTGGGATGATTGCTACCTGTAAAAACATTGGCACTGTGAACAGAATACCGTTAGTTTTAATACAAGAGAAAGCATTTGTAAATATGGTATAGAGTTTATTAATATACACCATTGTTTGTGGATAAAAGCCTTAACTTTTAGCATCCTTCATCTTCTGATAGCTGCCAAAATCATAAGATTACAAGATACGATTCTGAACTGCCTTTCCACTATCCAAAGTGTATCAAAGGTCATTAAAGAATGAAGTCTGGCAGGATAACTTCTTGAAAACTTCAAACACATTCCATATGGATCTGTGTTGTTAATCCATGGCACCTTGCACATTCAGTCTAAGCAAATGTTTCACAGAGCCTGAAGTTTTAAGTTCAAAAAAAACCCCCAGGCCCCACAGCAATACCACATGATTTGACAGCCTGATTACCATTTATTCAAGAGTGTGAATTTTTACTAAATAGCTTAGTGATCATCTGCAAAGCACAACATTTTTTCTGGAGTTCAGTTGTTTTCTTGAGAGATGTTGCAGTGTAGCTGATTTCTTCCCTTAGCATCAAAAGGAATTTCTATTTTTCTTTTAATTAAAAGAATACTTCAACTGAATTTTTAGATTAGTCTAAGTTAATGAAGGAAAAAAATGTGTTGTAGACAGACTATTAAAAAATCCTCTTAGCTATCATAGTGGCTGAGGAATTTTCTATGATCTCTCTTTTTGTGGAAAATACTTGGCCTTAACTATGCCATAAACAACCTCAGTTCAGAAAGTCTTTATTAAACTTTACTTAGCCTTCCACCATTTCAGTGAGATTGTATTCTCAGACCCTAATGCGTTGCACCAAAGGGATTGTCCCCTGCTCCTCTGCCCCCAGAAAGAATAACTGCATTCAGGTGAAGATGTTGTGACTCCCCTGTACATAAAATCTTTACAGCTGCTTTCCAAAAGAATGAGCAGGTATGGCCAGGTAGTCACGTTTGGATAGTCATGTTGGGATGTGAAGACCTTGAAGAGGCCAACAAAGAAAGAGTTTTTTAAGCTGGCGAATGAGAAACATGAGAAAGATGTTTACTCACAGAAGTGCGAGGGAAAATACATTCTTCTCAGCTACAGGGGATATTGACTTGATGAGAGAAAGTTCATGCTCATAACATGACTGATATGTTTAGAGGAAAATAAAAAGCATGAGTTTTAGTGAAGGATGATTTACTCCACTAATTCTTTGCATGCATCTTCAGAGAAAAGAGGCTGAAACCCAGTGAAGTAAAAAGGGGCAAAACACAGTGAGCACAGAAAAGCACTCCAGCAATGGTTTTCTGCCCCTCCACTGTTACATAAGGTACAACCAATAGAAAAACTCCTTCTTCCTCCCACTAATCTATATGAGATGCATATAATAGAGGGACAACAGCAAACAAAGGGCACTCAAGAGAGTTTTAATATAATTAAATTGTTTCTAATTACAGGACGTAAATGTCTTCTTAACCATGTGGAGGTGGTGGGGGTGAAAGCACCACCACTTTGCAGCTTTTTAGATGTACCTTTCCTTCTGACAGATGTAGGACAATTATTAGGACATTACATGAGCAATGTAATGCACTGCTTAGAAGCACTTAAGTCCATACAAAAGGATGTAATTTCCCGTGTTTTATCTTTTCACTAAGAAATGGAAGCCATTTTCCATCTAGTTCAAAGAATTTTTTAAATGTTCTGAAATATAGCTAAACCCAGTGTCTAGCAGGTTAAAAAGCTCTTGACAGAAACATTGTTGAGCTGTTTGTGAAGAGCTTCCAGAAAATAGATCCAACAGGAAAGCTTAGGTACAAATCAAATTTTGTTACAGCCACATTAAACCAAAGTTCTTTTCTACAAGTGGAACCTACAGGTTCCATTACAAGTTTGCTCTTACCACATTAAAACTTTACAACTTTAAAATGCACTTCTGAAAATTACCAGGCTATGGGGGGTTTTTGTGCACTGAACATACCAGCTAGATTTCACTCACCTTGTCTAATGGAACAGTGCTTGAAAGAGGTTCAGGGTGGCCCCAGGAAAGCCAAACCCATTACACAGGTTTGGGCCTGGGCCAGTTTGCCTCAAGTGCTCCAGACAGGAGTGCTCAGAAAGGACAGGCTCTGGCAGCAGATGCCTGGCAGCCAGATTCCCTGGGGTCTGTAATGCAAAATGCAACCATCTGATTTCCCACAGAAACCATAACTGTTACCAGCCAATCCAACAGCACCAGTTCTTGGCACATGCAGGTGTGATACTTTGGTATGCTCTGATTTGGAGGGCATTTCTGCACTGTGCCAACAGGCTGCTGATGCACAGATAGAAAAGCTATGCAGATAACACATATTTTGGTGGTGTCAGCCTTATCAGCCTCTTTTACAGAAATTATTTTTCTTTCCCATAGTGCAGTTGAAAGATTTTGAAGTTTTCAAAGTGTGTTAAGGTTTTTGTATATAGAAAGAGGAAAAAAAAGCTGTTAAAAGCAGGATGTTGAAGTGCCCCACAAATGCAATTAAAATCCAGCTCCTCTAAATGAAGATTTCATACCATCTAGGAGGCAATTCTGTATAACAATAAGTGATAACAAGTGAAAATCTTAGGCTGGTTAAAATAATGCATATGTATGCATTGTCATTAAGTAAAGATTTGTGGTATTAAGTGTCAGTGGTCTAACCACCAGTCAGATGGGGAATAAAAGGACTATTGACAACGTGTACCTTTGGAATACAAGGACAAAGACAGGAGTAGCTGAGATTAAGTAGAGTCTATGGAGGAAAAAAAAACAAACCAAAAAACATGATCTGCAGTTGTATCTAATCTAATCTACAACAGAGATCAATTATTTTTGTATAAACTCGGTTTTCATGAAGAAAACCAAAGCCTCCCCAATGATTAATGAGAAAGCTGTAAATGAGATAAGGCTGTTGTTACACTGCATAGCGATCTCACCAGCTTTTGCAGTCTGGGGTTTAAATTCCTTCCTGTTGTTCCATCCAGTTGAACACAGAATGCATACTTAGCCCTTCCAAATGAATTCTCCTCGGAAAGGAGAAACTCAAGCAGTCACAATTTTATTTTCAGGTACCAGCCATAATATTGCCTTATAGTTTAAGTCGCTTAGCTGAGTTGTCCATAAAGTATGCTCATTTCCCTCCTGATGTCACCATGACCCCCATGGCCCACAAAAATTAATAGTTAAATGTGATTTTAAACCCTGCAAATCGAAAAATAAAAAACACACCACAAAACAAAAACACAAGGCAAGCTTCATGCCATGAATATGTATTCACATTACTTTGACTGGTGCAAACTGTTACTCTTTGTTTCTATAATCCATACAATATTTTAGGTACATAAACTTTTAAGTGCAGAGCATAAGCTTGACTTGGATGTAAAATATATTCTGCTTACCCTTGAATTCAAGATTGTATATTGTCATGTTTATTGTAAAGCATTTTATATATACATAGTCACATATCTTATACAACTCTATGGGCCAAACACTGGTCCCCCCAACTTCACTGGGACCAAGAATCAGCCCCCATATGTGCGTATATATACCATATGCATCATTCTGAAAGGAAGCACTAGATTGTGTGAAAATGCTGTGACTGCTATGCAGTGATGCCAAGAGACTTAACTGTATCTTTTTTAACATACTGCTGTAAGTATTCATCATGTTGAAGAATGACAACTAATAAAAAAAAAAAGGTGAAGTGTTCCAAGTTCTTTGGTAAAGCCAGTTGATTGAAGGATCTCCTTTGTTTGCAGAAGACATTCTGGTTTGACAAGGCAGCAAAAATCCCACTGCATCCATTCTCGCACCGCCTCTCCCTTCTACCAACAGAATAATCACTTTCCTAGTGCACTCTTTCTATGAAGAACTTTTCTCTAAATTTCTCCTTAGACTTGCTGTATGAATATAAATGGAGTTCCCAGCAAGGAAAGCATTTCCAGGTAATTTTCCTAAGCATGTAGTAGAAGGATTTTCAAGCCCCAGGGAAAATGTTTCGCTGGTTAAGTATTTAAGGGAGCGTTTTCCTTAAACTATTGTTTCAGTTCCAGTAATGAGTTCTCCTTAGGATCATTGGTCAGTTTTAATCTCCCATTTTCTCATTTGTGTTTCAGACCATGTTCATTATATGTCCAACATGACAGAAGCTTGTGAAGTTTGATTGAAAATATGAGAAGTATTGATGTTCTACACTGCTAAGTATTTCTACGTGACAAATACTTGTCATCACTGATGGATATCACTGCAGGGATTCTTGACTCTGGCACATTTCTAACGCCAGAATTCATCTGTACCTCAAAGTGCTCAGTAACAATACTCACATAGTTCATGCCATGCAAATACTGCAATTGAACAAAATAAGAGCTGGAAATATATTTTGTTTCAGTGCTATTTAGCCAACATTTTAAATTTAAAATTTTCTAAAATAAAATTCACCCTTCAGAAACACAGTAAGTGTTTTCCTGTTTCCCCCAGTTGCAAGCAGAACTGAAAAACTCATTTTAGATTGAAGCCCCTTGGAGATCTGTCCTGTATAGGGTTGAAGCTGTGATGGTTTCTCCAGGAGTAGTTCTACATAGCCATCATTGGAAAACCACTCTGTTTTCTGTAACAGATTTAACAGAGTTATTTTCAAGTACAGCTGAGTCAGTACATCTTCCCACTCTGCAGAGGTGCTGTCTGGATGAATGCTGATGTTTAATGGTTCAAAACAAAAAATGCAGACCAGCAAGTTGAAATGCATCAATGAACAGCAAAAGAAAAATTATATGGCAATATTTTTGTCCTGGCCAAATACTTAATTATAGCTGACAATCAATTATGTGACAGACACTCCCTAGATAAAGGTAAGGAAGGCAGGGTCTCTCCAATGCCCAGTCCTCCTCAAGATAAAATGACTGCTATTACAAAATACTCTGGTTTTACCCACAAAGCAGGTTTATGGTGTCTTCAGTTCTACACCTCTCAATCTTTCAGTGATGTTGAGTACAGTAGAGTCTCAAACAGCTGTTTATGGACAGACAAACAGCAAATGAATGTACCAGAGAAAAGTTTAAGTGGCCCTACCAGTAAAACCACTGTATGCTGGCCTAGTTTGGTTCTTAGGCAGAGTTGAACACCATGAAACACCTTAATCTCCAGGACAATTGGATTTTGCTATCAGCAGCAGAACTTTCTAAAACCTACCTTGGCTGTCTTTGCAGGGCCATGCAGGCCTAAAACCACAAGGAAGTACAGCAACAGCTGATGAATTTCATGTCAGATTTTATAGTAATACAATTTAGAGAGATTTGAATCCTGTACCCTACAGAGCTCTAAATATATTGTACTACTAGATTAGGAAGGGGATCTGGGTGTCTTAAGAAGTCATAACTACAGTGCAGTATTTATACATAACTAAAATGGAGATGAGTTGTCCTATTATTTCTAGCACTCCTGCCCCCTAGAGATAAATTCAATTTGTATACCAATCATCCTCCTCTAGAAAGTGCAAGTAAAAGTGTAGGAAGTGCAAAGAGTGGCAAAAAGCAATTTGAATCACAAAAAAGCCTCCAGGAGGGAGAGAGTTAAAAATACTGTAGCTTCATTAGCGCCACCTATATAAAAATAAAAAAAACCTCAGAACATCTGGGTAGTCTGAGAGCTTCTGCTTTCCCCAAATCAAAGCATAAGTAGAACAAAGTGCAGCAGGACATATGGAAGTTGCTGCCATAAGAATATATTAACCTTTAACCACATAGAAAAGCTTAAAAGATTGAACATTTACATGAAACAAAAAGGGAGTTCCTGGTTACAAATAAATATTACTAAAATCGTAATCCTGAAGAAAATACACTTTTTAATACTTAAATCCACCATTAGTTTAAAATGATGCTTTCCTGACCTAATCATGCTACTCAGCAGCTGTTACATTCCAAATCCAGATTTTCCATTTGTATGTGTAGAGGACTCCTATGACCTTAGCTCATACATAAACATATTTAGGAAAGAAGTACAGCTACCAAAAAGAAAAATCTGGTGCTACACCTACACATGTATTTTGATGCTCAGCCTCATTTCTACAACCAGATCTGCCAACATCTGCAGACAGTCTCAGGGTCTAGTCCACATTAGGCAACCAAAATGCAAAGAAAATAGAAAAATAGAAAGTACTGGAACATTCAGTAGATTCAAGAGCCGACTGAGAAAGTATTGTCTCAAAGATCACTTGTTTGCATCTGCCACGCTTTGTGCTGGATAAATATATTGCAAGTCAACTTCTAGGAGAAGGAGGAAATAAAATACATACATTGGTATCCTCAGCTGAGAGACCAAAACATGAGTGGAATTACTTTGTTTAAAAAAAATGTACTGTTAGCTGGGATGAGGTTTCACATAGCTGACAAGTCCTTTGGGGCATCGCCACTGCTGCCTGTGGTACCTTTGCACAGCACATTTATTTCCCTCAATGCATCAGGAAAGTCACTGCCACCAGCTCCACCATTTCTGCAAGGACCATTAAGGAGCAGCCACTTTCAAGTCCCTTTTGTCAGCGCTGTGACTGAATTTATGCACACAGATGTGCATGGTTACTGCCCCAGCTCCCACATGAAAAGGAAATCTTCAACAATGCCACTGTTTGAAAACTGTCTATATAAAGTCAGATATTAAATCAGGAATCATAAATAAGGTATGGGATGGGTACATCAGCCATTCAAAATGGCTGAGTGACATTGGCACGTTGGATCTGGGTGCATAAACGTGTACTTCAGTTTTAACAGAGCAAATACACTTCCTTCATTTAACTTCATTATAGCTACAAAGATAATACAGAAATTATGTTACCTGAAGGGATTAGTGAAGGGAAGTGAAGAAATTTGGATAAGAAGCTGTGTAGTTGACTACCTTTTGCACTTGATCCTCACAAATCCTCTGTGCTTGGTCTATCAGGAGTGCTGTCTGGAGACAACTAAAACTACTTAAGAAGCCTCGTTTTTACCTTCTTAGAGGTCTTGCCCTCATCCCCTTCCTTCCATATCTAATTACGGTCAGCTTCTTGAAAACCAACTAATCACAAGCAACACAAAAAATAATTTGATTTGGGAAATTATGGTATTTATTATGATTCCAATCATATGTTACATTCTTTAAAAGAGCAATGTAATTTCCCTCTCCCTCTCAAGAGAAGCAGGGAATTCTTTCTTCTCTCAGCTGGTCTGGATTTAGCTGGAAGATAGAAATATCAGAAACTGCAGGATATCTAATGCAAGAGAGCCATAGTAAGAAGCTCACAGCTCACTCAGAGAATGCAGTAAGTAAATACAATTCTTGTGAGCTTTTGCTGTTGGCCAGACACAAGAGGGGCCTAAGAGACTTTGCTGCAACTCAGAAAGGTATTAAGTGGAAGCAAAGACTTGCATGCAAGGTCACAACCCCTTTTTCATTTTCTGTCTTCCTTGATAATTCCTGTGTTCTCCCTAGATAAAACTGTGGAGGTTTTATTGAAATAAAGCCTGTTTTTCTTATTTCAAGAGAAACAGCTTCCTGAGGCTCAGATCCGCTTCAATTCCCATCCTACTTTTTATTAAGCATATTTTACAATAGTATGAAATACTTTTTTCTTTTTAAGAGTATTTCAGTTTTTCAGTTTTCCTGTTTTAAGGAAGAACAGTCAACACTATTACTATTAATGTTTGCTTAGGATGAAGCATAAGAAAAGTGTGTGGACTTCAGCTGCCTTTTGCCAAATCCTCCACCTGCCCATGACTTAAACCTGTCACAATATAATCCTCTGTGACCAATAGCCTCCATTTTTTCTGACCAGTTCCACTACTAAAGCCTTTATGTTGACAGGTTTTGAAATACAAACCACCAACAAAATTATCTGGCATTTTGACTATGGCAACTCAACAGTCACACTATATGAGAAATGCTAAACAGACGTGGAGTTTATTTATTTGCACTGTGGTTACACTTGGAGTGCTGTAGTTATGGATCAGGAACTGCACAAGGGACACCAATGCTGCTCCCATGACAAGTTGTTAGAATAGAAATAATTTCATAACAGATTCATGTTAGAGATCAAGAAGCAAATCATCACAGATCCTGAAGAGAGCTAGATGTGACAGTTTTTATTTTAATAATAAAGGAGCAAAATTTCTATGGTTTTGTGAGAAAAGTGAATTGATCACCTCCAGGTACCTTAAAAAAATCTGTCTGTATTGCTAGGGGTTTGGGGTCCTGTTTTGTTTTGGGGGTTTTTTGAGTTTATTCCTTCACCAATCGAACTGCAGTTCTTTCTTTCTGATACTTCAGTGTCATTAATTTAAAGGGAGAACTTACATCGTCACTCTTGAGTTACTTGACAACTTGAAGTTTTGCCTGTGGGTGTTACATTGCTCTCAGGGACATCTTATATAATAATGCAGATGTAATTTTTCAGCTGGCACGGCACATCTACAAGCTTAAATGTTACTGAGATTCATGGAATGAAGTATTCTTAAATATCTGAATATCAGCAAAGAGTTTGCACCTTCAAGAGAAGCACAAGTTACTCTGTGAAGCTACAAGTACTTTTGAGATATAAAACAAATATAGTAAGAGCTCTTCTCTTTCTGAGACAACCTATTAAATACACTAGGAAATAAACATATGAGGAAGTAAGGAAGGCAGCATTGTCAAAAAGGCACAATTGTTTCACTCTATAGTTGGGTCACTGTCAAACTAGCATTGGGTTCTACTGAACAGAAGAAATAAAGAGTCACCACTTCCCGCTGTGGATATCATGCCCATTTTTGAAATGCATTCTCATTTAAATTATTTTAGTTTTCACTTCCTACAACTGGCTACAGTTGCCAGTTAACAGACATATTACATTTCTCTCTGTCACAGAAAGAGGCATTTAGCACTTTTTTTTTATTCTTCATGCATTCACAGACAAATCAAGTCACTACAAACAGATTTTCTGTTTCTGAAAGAATACAGTTTGAATGAAACAGCTTTATAGCTTTTCAACTGACTATACTAGGATGTACTTTCCTTCTGAAGACTTTAACTGCTATGGCATTATCATATGGCATGGTTTTTGCCATCATTCACATCTTCATTATTTCTCTCTACGTAATTTCAGCTTTTAATTATCCACAAATTTTATCACTTATTTAATTACTAAAAATATTAATCATTCTTTACAATCTTTAGCATAAATACTTCCTGTCAGTGACTACTATTATCTGCCAGCTAATCAGTTCTACCATCCATTTAACATCTACTTTGTGGATAATAAAAATGTTGTATTTTAGTTGATACTATTCTGTTGCAGCTCTTTTTGTTAAAGATGATTTAAAACATCTATTTTACAATAAAGTCACAAGAGATCAGTCCTATTATCTAAGTATTTCCAGCTATGCAAAAGGATACCATCATGCAGATTTTTTTGTGTAGAATTGATGCCAATTGACCTACAGTCTTGTGTTTTACTCCATTTTTCTTAAAAAGAAAACCTAGATGACACAATTTTCTGAATTTCTGTATTACTGGAAAGTTCATTCAAAGTAAATATAAATATAAAGGCCAGATATGTTTGCCCTTCAGTTTCTTTAGCATTTGCAGATTTAATCGCTTAGCCCTCTGCAGTTCTAAGTTTTTTGTTCTAGTAAGCAGAGTTTAACTTATTACTCCATCAGATAATTACTTCAGTGGTAACTAGTGATCCTGGGTTTTTTCCAAGTAAATACATTCCACTTTTCCTAAAATCTGCACTGTAGGAAAAATTCTAGCAGAACAAGGACATGGTGTTTTGTATGAAGCCTGTATGCACAACCTGGCTCAAAGCAAGTAGACAGTGTCCTTGAAACTGCCTGAGAAATGGAAAACTGAACAAGCCGTGAGGTGGTAAACAGGGAAAGGAATGCAAAAACAAGGGGCACTGTTCACGGGATGGGGGGCAGAGAAAAGTTAGCATAGAGACAGGTACAATATTTGAATATAGCCATTCACATAGAAGTGTATATTGTAAATAAGTTAGTTTCAACCAATAGCAGATTGTTTGCCACGAGAACCCTGGAAAAACTCTATAAGAATGTCCCTATCTAGATAATCAACGAAGTTCACTAATACCTCTATGAGGACCCCGTGAATATTCCGTCGGTCTCCTTTTTATACTGCACGATTCCTAAGTGAGACCTTTACTCATATTGAAGCAATGGAACAGCTAAAACTTCCAAATAAAAGTGTCAGGGCCCATTACCAGGTGTGATGTTCATCATCCTCAACCTGTATTGGGTCAGCTATTCACCACTATCATGCTCAGACAAGATCTGGCCAAGCATTTTCTTCAAAGCTACTAAGTCTTGGCTGTGAGACCCATAAGCTGGAGGATGACAAAGGACTTAATCCTGTGGTCAAGATCCTCCACACCTTTTGTCATGCTGGGGAAGAGGAAAAAAGCGGTACATGGAAGAAAAACCCTATGAGTTGGTACAGATGTGCAGAAATAGCACAAGTGTCTCTGGGTTCCCTGGGCAACTACCAGCTTAGAGCACTGTTACCATGCTCTTCTCCTAGCAACAGCTCCGAGAGCTCAGAAGGCACAAAGCAGGATCTCACAAATTCTGTTTATTTTGCTTGCCTTATGTCAATGTATCTTCAATACATTATTTTATTTGTGAACTCAAAAATCTAATTTAACATCAAAAACTAGTTCAGTGACAAGCTAGGTTATGCAGCAGATTGTTTGGTGTAAGTCTCACTAGCAGCTGCGTTGTTCTAATAAACTAAATACAAAGTATACTCCTCAAATCTCACAGAAAAGGTTATGCCACTACTGAGAAATAATAAATGGGCTGGGGATTTTCTAGAAGTCTTGAAAAAACAGACTCCTCAGAAATGTAACTAGTAAAGCCTTAATATAATTCTTATACATGCAGACAGTGCATATGAGAGGAACAGACAGAAGAAGCAAGCAGAAATGGATGAAAAATATTGGAGAGGTAAAATGAGCAGACAGGAACAGGGGACATCGATAAAGCCCACATTTTACCAGATTCAAACTGAAGTACATCTTCAAACTACCTATTTTTACTATCACAAAATACTGAGCTAGAGATTATTTTCCCACTGTACATGCTAGTAAGGAACTCCCCACTTAAAAAATTAAAACCAAGGACATTGAGCTTGACCTCTCTTCACAAACACTTCCTTACAATCAAAGAAAAAGTTTAAAAATAGCCTGGTTTATCAAGCCTGCCCCAGTAGATAACAGTCAAACATGATATGCAAGTCAAGCAAAAACACCTGCTAGAAAATGTATAATGGAAAAAAGATGAGTAAAATACCAGAAAGACAAAATTGAGTAAGAAACAACAGAATGCACATTTTAAAACCCCAGTGTTCCAAAGGACCCTCACTTCATCAGCAGAACACACAACCTCTGCTACTTCAGTTATTCCTACAGTGCTCACTATAGAAAAAAACTGGACAAATACTTACAGGCTGTAAACTGTAAGGTAACAATGGATCAAGAAGCCATAAGGCAAAAATAACACAGGGAAAAAACTAAGATTACTTTAAATTTCTTCCTACTGCTCCTTTATGCCAGCAGCTGTTGTTCAGTGGCAACTGCCTCCCTGCAAACACAGCTGCTGTGTTACGGCAAAAGAACTATAAAGTGAAAGAGAAGTGGGAGCAATCAATCCAGTTTAGCTTTCCCCACTAAATAGAATGCCAACTACCAAAGAGCAAGCACAGATGGCAAGAATGAAGTAGACACTTTAAAGACTGATATTACTGAAGGTTAAAATTTGCCCAGCTCTGCAAACATGCCGTTACCCAGCTTTAGGGATACACCTAAACTTGTTCAAGTCACTATGTACATGTGAGGAGCAAAGAATGCATATGTTTATAGAACAGTATAGTGACTCATCTGAAAGAAAAAAACGTGAGTTTCTATGCCACATAGTCACTTTGACTTTTAATCAATAAAAAGCAGCTTGTTTTCATTTGTGTAAGCTGAAGTTATGTATACAAACCCCTGCAATTCTGTGGCAGTGTTCATTATATGTGTACTGGAACACAAAGAGAAATTTCCAATGGTCATTTTATATGGGATAAAGAGGATATTTTCTCAGAAAAATATTAATGCCAGATCAAGCTCTTCACTAACTCACCACACAAAATCTTCAGCCCGTTCTCCCAGAAAATGAAGCAGAAGTTTTATTTTATGATGAGAATAAACAAGCCAAGTGTTGACTTTTTCAAATCCAAGTGAACATATATACAGTTCATCATAATGCTAGTAAGATAGAATCATCTACCCTTACAATTTAGTGTATACCACTATAAAAATATAAAGGGCTTAAATTCTGTTGTGAAACTTTATGCTGACAAAACAGAATTTCTTTTTAGCTCAAGACTTGCAACATAGACCCAGTGTGATACTGCTCTCTTCTGGTTAAACTCATGCAGTTCATCTGCAAAAGGTAACTATTTGCATCAAATATTTTAAAAGATTTTTAAATGTATTTTAATCTAAGAGATTTTTAGCTGATCATCTATTTGAAGCAATCAGCGCCAGCTCCACCTCTGCAGACTGTACTGCTATGTCTCTGTTACCTAAAGAGAATTTAGACTGCTGCTTTTGCTTCTGTGTCCCATTGAAATCAAATGCCTAAAATTAATCCTAAACAACAGGTAAGAATTCATCCATCCCAATAACAGTGAAAGTCTGAACACTCTTCATGACATACATAAATAATTTGCTTTTAAGGCCTATTTTGATTTTCCAGGCGGGATGAAGATGTAGGCAGAAATTAAAATGTAAAGAGGTCTAGAAACACAGCTGGAACAAAAGCAGTGTAATGTTATTTCAATGTGCAAACAAAAAAATAATTTAAATTCCCACTGTAGAAGGAGAGATCCTACTGACAGGATTATTGGGGAAAATAATGAATATCAAAAGAAGGGCCTTCTGATTATTGTAATCAAAACCTGTAAATAACACAGCCAAATAATACTGAAATGTGCCAAATTTCTCTGTAGTAGGACAGCTGTTGTCTTTAGTATTTATTCACAATACAGTTTTAGATATTGCCAAAACTAGCACCACAATTCAAGACTGAATTCCTAAATAAAGTGTTTCAAGGCATAACTATGAAGAATGATGTACATTGTTCTAAACCACTGAAACAGCAAGCCTGTCAAAAGACCCTTCCAGATTGTGCCTTTCACATTTGGCTAACTTGCAAGAAACAAAAGCAGAATAATTTACACAAACAGACACAAGATTCATGTCATGTTTCCTTTTACATAACTCGAATTACTCTAACACACCCACTATTCATGACTTCATAAGATTCTTCCTTTTTTTACAAAAGCTCTTCTATTAGACTATAAAATACTTCTTTTTGCTATACTGTTATTAGAGTGACTTCAGCTTCATACTTCAAAATATTTTGACAAACAATGAAAAATTGTCTTTCTTGCAGCGAGGGGCTCAAAACCGGGCACAGAACCTGAAGTGTGGCTTCACCAGTGCTGAATACAGGGGGACAATCATTGTCCTGGTCCTGCTGGCCACACTATTGCTGATACAGGCCAGGATGCCATTAGCCTTCCTGGCCATCTGGGCACACAATGGATCATGTTCAGACACTGCTGACGAGTACCCCCAGGTATTCTTTTGCCAGGTAGCTTTCCAGCTGCTCTGCCCCTAGCCTGTGTAGCTGCCTGGGGTTGTTGTGACCCAAGGGCAGGACCTGGCACTGGGCCTTGTTGAATCTCATACAGTTGGCCTTGGCCCATTGGTCCAGCCTGTCTAGATCCCTCTGCAGAGCATTCCTACCCTGGGGCAGATCAACACTCCCACACAGCTTGGTGTCATCTGTGAACTTAATGGGAGTATACTCAATCCCCACATTGAGACAAAGGCAGAAATGATTCCTGGGAAATCCCACTAGTGACCAGCTGCCCACTGAATGTAGCTCCAACACCATCCACCAACACTCTCTGGGCCCAGCCATCCAGACACATTTTCACAGTGCTTCTGTACAAGCCATGAGTGGCCAGTTTCTCCAGGAGAATGCTGTGGGAGACTGTCAAAGGCTTTACTAAAGCCTCTAATTAGCCAGGATAAGTGATGGAAAGTGGCTTAGTGAGCACTTCCACCAGCTCCCTCAGTACCCTTGAGTGGATGTCATCTGGCCCCATTAACTTGTGTGTGTCCAACTCTGGTGGCAAGTCACTGGCCACTTCCCCCTGCATTAAGGGGGCTTCATTCAACTTCCTGCCCCTGTCTTCCAGCTCAGGGGGCTGGGTACCTGTAGAACAAGTGGTCTAGCTATTAAAGCATAACACAAAGAAGGCATTAAGTACCTCAGCATCTTCCTTGTCCTTTGTCACTATGTTTCTCCCCACAACCAGAAAAAGGTGGCGCTTCTCCTTGACTCCTATCATTACTAATGTTATTTAGAGAAATATCTTTTCAATGTCAGACTAAGTTTTAGTTCGGCTTTGACTCTTGTAATTTTCTCCCTGAGTTACCTCACAAAATTTTTGTAATCCTCCTGAGTTGCCCACCCCTTCTTCCAAAGGTCATAGGCCAAAGCTCCCTGTCCAGCTACATGGGTCTTCCCCACAGCTCATCTTTCAGTCTATGAAAATCACCTCCTCCTCTGCCAATAGCATTTCTTCCTGAAGAATGTCCATCTTCCTGGACTCCTCTGCCTTCTGGGACTGACTCCCAAGAGATACACTCAGTCTCCTAGACAGGCCAAAGTCTGTCCTGCAGGACAGGAGAATAGTTTTGTTGACTCCCCTCCTTCTTTCTCTGAGAACTGAAAACACTAGCACTCAGTTATTACTGTGCCCAAGATGCGTCCAACCATCACATTACCCCACCAGTCCTTCTTTGTTTGCCCACAGCAGGGCACCTTCCCCACTATAAACTATTCAATTTCACACAGATGTGCAACAATGCCCTAAAATATTATACACAATCAATTAACAGATTATTCAGATAAGCCTGCAAGGTAATATAGATGTAGTTGAAGTCAGTGTCACTATGAAAAATGTATTGGTAAATCGCATAGGGATCTGAGAACCTGGTAGAGGAATCAGGGTGATAAATATCTCCCAGGTACCTACAATCACTGGCAAATGCATTTCAGATAAAGTGGAAGTGAAATTTGGCTGCAGACCAAGCTTAACATTGGGACATCAGTTGTTTCAATAGTCTTGCTGCTAGAACTTCCTTTCCCCAAGGCACCTGATCGTAACTCAAGGCTAACTTGTTTAGCAGGTTCCCTTTATCAGTTTGGCTTTTGCAAGAACCCTATATATAATTTTACTATTCAGGTGGAACTAAAGAACAATGTAATTAATTCCTAACAAGAAGAATCAACTGAGGGCAGTGCATACTGTTGCATAGTCTCTGCTCTGCCTTTGTCCAAAAACTCAAAAACCTACATATACAGAGAATATATTAATTAAATATATATTAATATAACAATTAATATATATTAAATTATATATTAATTGTCCCTCACAAGTAGTGAGTATCTGGACAGGTCTGGTATATTATAGGAATATGTCAGCAGTGATATTCTGACAGTAACTGTCAGGTAATTGTATTCATTAGTCTCCTTGTAATGGGAAGCTCACTGATAGAGAACTCAAATCTTTTAGGATCTCTTAGAAGAAAATCTGTAAGAATGTTTTTAAAGGACTGCACTTTATAACTTTTCCTTCTAGCCCTTTTACTCAAAACATTTTAAACATTTACTCGTTTCAATTTTATCAGCTGGAAGATGTTAATATGCATACTTTTTAAGTCTTTCTAGTGGAAAAACAACTTTCATTGCAGCAACCACCCCAGCACCTCCTGAACTGAACTTCTTGCCCAAAAATTCACTGGGGGTGGTAGGAGAGTAAGTTTTTCAGACCTCTCCAGTGATAAGGCAGCACAACCTTCCACAAGATCATGCCAGCAGACCAGTAGAGCACTCATGCTCCTGAGTCTCTTCCTCCTCTCCCAGATCAACTCTTGAATTGCATGGTGACTGAGCAATTCAGTCAGGGACCTTATGTAAACAAGGGCATTTGTAGAATGCCCTAAATATAGAATGGATTCTAGGTGGGCACAGTAAGCTTCAGAGAACCCAAAGCTGCTTCCCAGTTGTTGATACCGAAGTTTTAGTCACAGAAAATAAGATGACAATGCCATGTTTCCATCCGTTCTGAAAAGAGAGAAAAATCTCTGCAATGAGTGATAAAACTTTTCATTACTAACTTTTGCTAAGCTTTCTAATTCTAGGTATTAAAAACTGTCAGATGTTACCAGATGCCACCCACAGACTTCTTTACATCTGGAACTACATAAAATAAAGAATCTGTTCTCGTAACATGTGTACGTGGGGAAAAAAAAATTCACATGGCCCATTACTTATTCTTTTCCCCAAGGAAGCAGATGAGCTATAAACTCTATCACTGCACAATTCACATCAAAATGACAAAAATCAGACAGTATCCAACAACCAGAAGGGTCACACAGCTCACTAAAATGTGCAGATGCTTCTGACACTACATTATTGTGGAAAGATGTAGAGAGAAATTTCTCAGAAGTCCCTTCTAAAATGAAAAGATGCTTCCAAAGTCAAAATTCTCATCGCAAACTGCTCCTGTTGGCCAAACTTATAGTTAAATGATGAAGCCTGGGGAGAACAGAAAAATTGCAAAAGGAGTCCAAAGTGCTCTTCATGAAGAGAAGGAACCATTGGTCACATAAAGCAACTGATGTAGGGGAGAGACTACTGTATCGCTTTGCACAGTCTCTCTAAGAAGGAATTCCATCTTGCTTGTCAATCACAACGGCAGGGCCACAACCCCAGAAATCCCCTGGATCTAGGAATGCTGACACAAACCAGGAGATGACTTGCTTCACACCTCACCACAGAGCAGATACTGAGCAAGAGGGAGCCAATTCATAGCCCTTATGCTCACTGAGACTCATCTGCCTTCACATCCTCTTCAGCGGGTACCACGTAGACTTCCTCCACTGTCACTCTTTGCTGTCCTTGCACAGCAGAGACCAGAGCAGAAGATGAATGACAATGAGGAGCTTTGATGGAAGAGGATAAAATTATCAAACATGGGGCTGAGATGGATATTCTGTGCCGACTTCAAAGCAATTATCAAGTTTAGGTAGAGAAGTGCTTATTCTGGAAGAAAGTGAAGGCCAAACTGCTATGAACCAATCAAGGAATGGGAGAATATGATAAAGTTCAATAATTACTAAATCCAGAAGAAATAAACGCCTAGAGTATTTAACTCTAGAAGCATAATGTATCAAATCACTTAAGCTCCTGTTTTAATCAAAAGATAATTTTTACAACCAAAATGCACACTTGTTTCTTACAATTGTGCAAACAGGATTCAGCAGTAAGAGGGGATGCATCAGTCTCCCTACTCCATGTAAGTGAGCAGGAAAACAGAAGACACACATTTAACAGTCTGACAGGATTTGGGCTTTATACATCAGAATTGTAAAGATCCAGTGAAAGCAGCTCTTGTAAGCAGTGGATCATAATAAATTTGTAAATTAGTGGCTTCATTAGGTACTTTGGTAGGCAAAAATACAAGCTGTTCTTTAATTAGTTTTAGATAATGCAATTTAAGAATTGTCTAATATGATCAGTTCTTAAGATACAAGAGTCTGCAACACAAAAGGCCACTACCACACACATCTACAATATAAAGAGAATTTTATTTTATAAGCTCTTGTGAACAAAATTGAGTTCAGATGCACATGAAACAATAGGAATTAGTATTTACTTATATATGGAATTTCGACTGTGTGCAAGCAGATCTCTCTGTAAGGTCTTTTTTAACTCAGAACACAACTCCCTCATATTACAGGCATTTAATAGATGGTCTGTAGTTTCCTTATAGCACAAAGTTCCACAAACATGAAAGTTCATCACCTGAGCCAAAACGAATTAGAAAACTGCACATGGAATAAGGAGTTGCGTCAGCAAACTGCAAAGAAAACCAAGGCAACTAAACCACTCTCATCAGAAGTTATCACCATTATCTACACTAGTTGTAATACACTAGCAAAAAGTTTACACTGCTTTATTGACTGAGTGCAAACAGAGCATATACTTCAGCTCCTACAGTAATAAGTATTTGTTTTCCCCACACATACACTCCTTTATTGAATTCCCCACGTTTCAAAGACACTGCTCCATAGTAGAAGCCTTCTCTCAGTTCTGTGCTTCTTTTAAAAGCATCACATTCACAAGTCTGGCTACTGAGAAACCGAAGAGAAGTAAGAGGTAATTTTACAAACCCTACAACTCCCAAACTTCAACAGCATAGAAAATGCATGTTCTAGAACAACATGTTACAGCACCTTACAGCAGTTTCCAAGTGGACCCACCACTTATGCACACTGAACTGTCCTTGGAAGTCTTCACTAAATATGAGCTCTCACTTTCCATGCTGGTACCTGCTTAACTCCATCAGTTCTTGTAAGGCTGGGTTTTGCATTTGACTTCAGACTGCAGCGTCCAACCTGAGGAGCAGAGATGAAGTTAAAACTACACTCAAGAAACTGAATTAGCAGATGTTCACAAGCAAAACATTTTGGAAGAGTTGTTGCGCTTTTCTCAACACAGAATAAAATAGTAAGACTGTGCAACTGAAGTACATTTATTCCTCAAAACATTCAACAGTTAACAGTTAGAGGCTTGGTTACATACTCGTAAGATTATTCAGCTTTAACCATAAAAATTCCATCTTTTTATATCTACTTCTGAATATGCTGGCCTTAAGCAGTCTCTCTTCCAGGACTTTATAATCCAGCTGTCAGATCCTGGAACAAAAACTATTCCATATAAAAGCTGTTCCAGGAGCTATTTTTGATCTTGGTATCTAGAATCAGATATGACAGCTATGCAGTGCAATAGTCTGCAGCATCCAAAATACCAGCATGGTTATTTTTTAGACATTTTAATTTTTCCTTTGGGGAAAAAGAAGTCAAATAAATTTATTAAGACTACACCAGAACTGTTGACACACTGCAGTCTGTAAAATATGTTACATTTAGCTTGGAAAATCATTCGGTGCCAGCTGAAATGAATTTTAAAAAATCAAATCAAATCATTATAGCTAGAAAGAGGAACACATACACACTAGTTTTCCTCAAGTTCTCAGCCACACAGTTAGCCACACGTAAGAGCAGCTTCCAAAGAATATCTAAGAATATCTGAATTTCCATTGCACGTTCTGCATTACTTTTTCCCTCCATTAGGGTAACGAACGTCACAGCCCAAATCTTTTATCTCACTCTTACAATAAAAATACAGAATTGCTAAGCAGAGAGACACAGTTTAAACTAGTGTCACTGATTTCTACCCATCTCATCTGAGCAGTTCTGAGGTTTGTGGAAATGCCTAACAACCAACTAAACAACAGCACTGCTGGACTGTATAAGCTGAGGTAGCTGGCTATCCTGGGGTGACTTTATGATGCCTGTATCCCCAATCATGTGTTCTGTTTATGTTACATATTAAGTTCTGCACCTTTAAGACTGGTTTTGAGAGCGAAGAAGAGAAAGAAGAAGCGCGCAGTTTGTTTTCAGAAACAGCTCTCACTCCCCCACAGCTCTCTCTGGACTGTGTTGTCTGCAGCACGGACAGACAGCGGGACAGAGCTCTCCTTTGCTTTTAGTTAGTTTTAGCTAGCTGGGGCAGGGAAGTTCCCTGGACTGTGATTTTTTTCCTTTCTCCTTAGATCTGTTCAAACCTGCTCTGGACTGGAAACCCAGAACACCCCAGGAGCTCACGCCTGTGGCCCACCGGGGCCTGGGCCTCGGCGCCTGAGAGATTGATAAGAGACTGAGAGAGCCGAGCTGCACCTCACAGCAAGGACTTTCCTGGATTTGCCATCTCTTTGAACAGTGAGAGGTTTCATTGTTTAATATTATTCCATTTTTATGCTTGTGGATATTTTGCTTGTTAAATAAACAGTTTTTTCCACTTTCCTTCAAGGAAATTTTTTTCCCGAACCAGTTGGGGGAGGGGCAGCTTGAATCTGTTTCTTTTTTTTCCTGGAGAGGCCCCATTTGGAGGTTTCCTCTCAAATTTGTCCTAAACCAGGACACTGGCACAGGCTGATATGCAGAAATCAGTGCTAAGAACCGCCTCAGTCCAATGGCTCTGTCTACTACTTTGTTCCTAGGAAAAACTGTATTCTTCATGGGCTTTACAACAGAATCACAACTCATTTTGGACAAAGATTCAAACCGTGTGGAAATTATATGCAAAGGAAAGCATTAAAGACTATGTATTTATTTTCATTTCTGAACAGTTAGGGTGTATTAGTCAGACCTTTCTGTACCTTCCTAACATCCTTATTTGAAAAAATCAGTCAATAACTATTCAAACACACAGTTTCTATGTATGGATACCTGCCAGGTACCATCAAGCTAAGGTTCATAGTTCAATCAACTATGAGCTGAATTTTTAAAATCAGTCTTCTAAGTGTTTTTTCTTTATATGTCTAGTACATTTACCAGTCTAAATCCACCCAAATTAATTTGAGATTTTCTGCTTTGATTACTTTAAAGAAAGTAAAAAGTAACTACCCAGGCTGATGACTAAAAAATTGTAGAGAAGTTCTAAGCTTGTGAAAACACTGCAACCATCCATGAAAACAGTAGTCAGTTCAAGAATACAAACACACATTCTTATATAAAAACATACCACTGGCATCTCAGGACTAGAAAATGGAGAGCTATCAAAAGAACTATTTTCTTTGTCCAGGGAATCATCTTCATCATAATTTCTATATGCAAATTTCTGCTTTAGAGCATGAGTCAGTAGAGCAACTGGATCCCAGTCTGAACTTTGCCTCTTTTTGGGTCTAGAAAGAGGAGTACCTCCAGGAGACCTATGAACAACAACAAAAATTATTATGTCTCCTGATCCTAATCCTGTGCTAATCCAAAATCTAGAGACACAACTTCTGTAAACACCCTGTTCTATAAATCCCTGATTACACAAGTAATGTCACTGTAATTTTAAAGCAGTTCATCAAATACAACAGATACAGTTACACCCAACAACTTGTCATCTGCATTCCTATCCTGAAAACACAACTTGATACTGTTCCATGGAGAAAATTGGCAGAAAATCAACACAAAGCACTGAAGTATTACAAGTAACAAGAAAAAAAAAGGCAAAATTGCAGGTTTTATACTAAGTTATTTATAAGTTACAATTAAGTATGTTAATGGGAAAGTCCCACTAAGGTATTTCATAATTACTGTGAACACAATTTAATTTAGATTTTATTCATTTTAAGTTAATTTAAATTCAGAAATAAAAATTGTACCTATACCCAAAACTTATCATAAATGTGGAAGCTAGTCCAAGACAATAAATCATAAGACTTTCTAACCATTGAGATATCTTGGGTGGGATAGAAAAATCTAAGAGTTCTGCTAGTAAAGTGCTCTCTCTGGGGTGATGATTTGTACCCAATAATGTACACTGACAACACTAAGTTCTACGCCTGGCAGTTACAGTACATGTTGCTTGACACAAAACCTGAGAGGATTGAGTTCACAATTCCTACAAAAACAAGCCCTTGCACAATGTGTAAGACACTGTTTGGGTGACAGAAACTGGGACCCTCAGGATCTCAATTTCTGAGAACACAGGACTTCCCTTTGCAGTGCACACACTAAACTACTGTAAGAAAGACTAACAATTTTGATCATTATTACTCCCCCCCAGAAACATAAATTATTCATTATTCTGTTAAGCTCTACATCAGAATACCTGTAGATGCCTAAATCCAGAAAACATTTTGGATGTACAAGCTACCACTTCCTGCTAATTAAGCCCCTGTTCAAGATGTTAAAAACTGTCAATCTCAGGTTGACATCTCACTTTCTTCACTTACCATACACAGAATTACAGAGAAAAAAACATATATAAAGGAAACACACAGGTTTACCTAAGTGCATTTTACATTTGCTTTATTTACTGTGAGAATGTCATCAGAAGCATAAAGCTACGCTTTAGATTTGCATGTAAATTATTTGCCCAGGTTTTGTGCTAGTCATTTTCAGGAATGAAACTCACAGTTAAGAAAATGTTGAAATGAGAATGCATTAAGTTTTGCCAAGTGACATTCTTCCCACATTATGAGCTTCAAATATTCATTAGAGGCTCAGATTTTCTTACTTTTTCAACCCAAGAAGTTCAGAAAAAAACTCCAAAGGTGTAATCTCTATTATACCTAGCACGGCAGAGACCAGAAGAAGTGTTGCAGTCTTCAGTAAAGCAATTTTTTAGAAGTTGACTGCACTTACCATCAAAACAGCTGGCCACATATATAATCCAATTGCACTACTGAAATACAAGTTTATGGAACACTTTCAATAAATGATACAGCATATGTTTTTGTTTACACTTCAAAGCTTGAACCAGGATATTTTGAGTATGCTAACAGTAGTCTTCTAAAGTTTCCCTGAGGTTTGGTCTTTTGCTGTGAATCCAGAAGGGTTACTTTTTCAGATCAGCTTCCGCTGCCTGTGCATGCACCCTTGTGAGTGACTTCTAACCTCCCCACAACAACCTGAGATTTGCATACTGAAGCAGCAGAGTAGTTTAAAATTCTGCAATAGTCAGCATGTTTTAAATGCATCTAGAAGCTATGTCACAAGTATCTTACATTCCATGCTGTGCACTCAGAAGCTGCCAATTTCAGTTTGTCAGCAGTAGCTGCTCTTTACATGACTGGTGTTCTCTGGTGCTACTGAAGTGCTGTTGATGCTTAGGTTGCCTTGGCTTGCTGAGATGCATTTCCAATCCAACCTACCTACCTCTCAACAGCTCGCAACTGAACTTTGTTTAGGTCTTTCAAAACATCCATCATACTGGGAATGTTCTTTGTCCTCTGGTGATCAGTACTGTCAGCTGCAGTTGAATTACTGTTTCTTGCAGCTCGGCGTTGTTTGATAAGTTCCAGCGCAGAATTACTAGCATCAACACCAGATGGTGCACCAGAAGGAAGTGGAGGAGGCGAGGGAATTACAAAGTGATTGTGAGAGACTGACAGTGGCGCAGAAGTCATGGCTGGAAGTGGGTAAAATCCATCTGGAGTGCTGAGTGTTTTAAAGGCTTCTGCATACAGTTAGAGAAAAAAACAACATATATTAACATCTAGGATTAATCCACTTTAAGTCAAGATAAGACTGCCCTCTGAAAGCACTTTCTTAGAAACCTTGCCCATTACAACACAGAAGAACTAAACTTAAAGAGCATTACTTCAAACCCACAAATTCAAAATACATGAAGTAATGAATCTGAGGTGTCTTGTGCTGCTCTGATTTTCTCTTCTTGTGTCTAGGCATTAGACAAATCAGCAAAGCAGCCTGCTGCTACATAAGGTGATCAATAGTCTAGAGGTTACAATAACCTACATGAAGCAAAAGATAACTACAGAATATGTAAAGCAGATCACAGTACTGAGTGCAGTGGAGAAGAGACAGAGAATCCAACAGAAGAGCTGAATCACACAAGTATCTCACAATGCCACAAAAAAAGTAACTATCTCACACCAGTCCAAGTATTTCAGTAACCACAGTGGGTTGGTTTGCAAGTCAGACAATTGAGACTCAAAATTTCTCAGGAAAAGAAAAAGAGGTCACAAGATAGAAGTGCATATTGGAGACCAGCTACCTAGGACATATCTGTTTGTAGCATTTGCTTTTGTTAAAGCCCCAACCTAACTTAGAATTCTTTTTCTACTCATTATTTTAATAATTTTTTAGAAACAATGCAAAACCCCGAAGGGACAACCCCAAAGGGTCTGTAACTTAAACAGTTATTAGTAGCCTATAGATAGCAATGTTACTAAGCTCCTTCACCAACATGGAAATGAATATAAAGAGTACTTAGGATCAATTGCATTTAAACTTGGCAAACAGACCACAAAATAGAAAAGAGAAAGTGCACAATATACCAAAAAGGAAAACAAAATATATTCAGTAAATTTAGGTGACTTATCTTCTGTAAATTAGGTTGGTGCATCTTGAGTTAGAAAAGTTACAGACGTTCTCTACCAATATCAGACAAAGCAAGCTCTAAAGCAATAAAAGGAACACTGGTTTGCTTCAAACCAGAAGTGCTTACGTGAGGGAACACTTCCCAAGCTCTGCACCGAAACAATTGCAGCAATCTGAGCACGAAGAAAAGTCAGCTCATCTTCAAGTGCAGAAATTTTCTGGAGTGCTGCTTGATCAACACTGTCTTTTTGTGCACTGTTTTTCGGAATGCTCTGTATTGAATCCAAACGTGGATATGGATATGGATATGGATATGGATATGGATATGGATATGGAAGAGCTGTACTCCTCTCTTTTCTCTTCAATTCAGTCCTACAAAGCAAAAAAATGACACAGTTTCAAAAGGCTCAACCAACAACGGAAACCTCAAAACTACTTGGGCTGTTCATGCAAGTTATCCTCATTCAGCAAGACCTAACTTCTCCAACTATTTAAGGAAACTACAGTTTTAATTCCTCATAACTTCTAAAATATTCCAAGTCTCCCTTTGCTTGAGTACAATGTAGATCCTTGCAAAGTCATCACAAGAATTAGTCAGATAAATCACTCAGGGAGACTTAAACATCACAAAGTCATACAGTAGGATTGTCCTTTTTCAGTAACTATTAGACTGACACTGTAAGGGTTCTCTCCCTTCTTGTCACATGAATATGAAAGGCAGGAAAGTCAAAGAACAATGATTTCTTAATTAAGAGATCATTATTCTTTCTAATTCAGAAATTTTAGTCATTTATCAAACTCTAAGATGATCACTGCAAGCAGCAAAGTACTTACAATCTTGAAAATAATATAATTTTTAACAGATTTAGAGAACAAAGATCTCACCTTCTGTAAGCTACTATAACCAAACACAGCATTAGAAAATTGTGCTATAAGTCTCAGGTTCTATTTTTAAAAATTGTTTCAAGTCTGTGCCTGCAGAAATAAACTTAAAATATTGTATAATATCAACTACCAGAATTTCATTACGGAACATGGGTAGAAATTAAATTTACCTCATTAATTTAAGATGCACAAAACTTTGACTGAAAAAAAGCCCAGACCTTCTCCCTTTTTTTAAATATCCTTCTACTTCAAATCAGACCTGCAGCACTGCCTCCTGATTTACTAGAACCCCCTTGCTAGAAACACTGCTTGAGAAGGAAAAGATATCCAATGGAATAGTTGTTCTTGAAAAACATCCCACAAAGCCAGAAGAGGAGGGGGAGGAAAGAATGGAAACAATGAAAGAAGGAACTGTCATAGTTCTGTGAATCTGACCATCTAAAGGACAGCACAAGCAGGACAGGATTTTTTTGTTCTTTCAACAATGTTCTTGTGCTTCTACTATTTTACAGCTGTTACAAACAAACTCTAATAATTTAACAATAACACTTCAGTAAACATAAGATGAAACAAACTGTATCCAACTTCTCCAGTGAAAAGTGTGTCATGTGAATTCATCAATTTCTTGTCTTTTCATTATTGACAAGCAGCACAAAGATCATGGACAAATAAATAGCAATATGAAACAGAATTATATTGTCCTATACAGATGCAGTACAAGACAATACAAGTGTCTACATTTTTACCTTACTTCTAGCTCTAACTCACTCTCTGATTTTGAACAGATCTTTAGAGGAACAGCAAGACAACTTCCTATTTCTTCTCCAGTGGGGGGGGGTGGGGGTGGGGGTGGGAAAAGACAAAACTTGTATATTATTTGTGTCTGCAAATTCCCGGACAATTTGTCATTTGACATACCTAAAATGTTCTGTAATTTGTAAAAATATTTTCCTTTAACCCTCTAGAAAAGCAAGAAACATTTATATAAACTATATTGCAAATTATTTAAAATGTTTTAAATAATTATGTTTGTTTTTCCATCAAAGCAACCGTCAAGGCTTACACATGGCACAGTAAAAATCAAAGCCAAAAGGAGACATTTAAATATTTTTTTCTTGTTTCCTCATTTATAGTTTATCAAAAATGTTGTAAACTAGAAGGAAACAGATAGGAATCATCTTACAGTATACTGCAATAACCAGCTCCCTCCCTCACAAAATAATTCATGAGTGAAAATCATTTAAAGTAACAGTAATGCACCAGATATAGTATGAAAAGAGAAGCCTCAATTTCAGAGATCTTTCAGAAAAGAATGTTCTACATATTAAGAATTTTTAGGTAAGGAGGAAGTGCACCCTCCAAAAAGCCCAAAATGTTTCCAGAAAAGTTTACAAAAAGGAGAACAAACACAAAATCACACACCATAAAGAAGGCAAAAGTTATTTCTAGTACTCCTTTTTATAAAACACTTTAACTTACCTAAGTCTAGTACATGCTTGTCCTTCATCATTTGCCACCCACAGGACATCAGCAAGTGAAGCCACAGCAGCTGGAGCTGCACTTCGTTCATCATGACCCAATGGATTTGGGTCTCGAACAAACTAAAAACAAGCAGAAAAAGGTATGAAGGGAAACTGGATTCAGTACATACTGAAGGTTCTGCCTCAGCAAAATAAATTTTTAAACAGTGCTCTAAAGAAGTTGAAAACAATGAGTATAAGGGATGCACCACATAATTTCTCAAGCTAAAAAAAAGAGGAAAGCTATCATCAAATTACAAAACAAGAAAATACAAACAGGTGAAGTATACATATGACAATAAATTGCTTACTTGAAAACAAGGTCTGGGGTAGGGCTCCAAGGAAAGAATTGTCCCAAGTCTACGAACAACACTTCGAGTAGACCCATATTCCTTTTTTTGGCAAACAGATATGACCTAAAAATCAGAAAACCTTTGCATTTAAGAAGCAAAATCAAAGCCCTCAGTTCTTAATCTCACTCTAATCAAAGTTATTTAATTATTCCATGTATTTAAATATAATGCAGTTTGGTTAACCTAACTTTTCAATGCTTTTCTCAAACTGAAAGTCCAAAGAGGTCTAATACACTATCAAAATACAGAAGATTTTAAAGAGGTACAAAGGCCAGTATCTTGAGATACTGGTAAAAGTGGCCATTTAATTAACAACATGCATCTGTATAATTCTTAGGAAAGAACAACTGGCAAAGAAATGAAATCAGTGTAACATACCTTGGCCTGATACTTCCTTATGACAGCATGTAACTGCTGGAAATGCCTTCCCGATGAGACTGCTGATGGAAGCCATGTTCCGAGAGTACGACTGATACTTCTCACAAACAAGTGAGTTTCAAAACACACGGCCTGTCAAAAAAACCAAGAGCTTCCAACAACGGAAACAGAAAGTAAACAGGGCAGCTCAGCCAGATCAGCACTCCTGGAGATACTCTGGTAGCTTCCCATAAACAATGATAGGATTGTCTCAGAACCACAAGCTGCAGCAGCGCCTCACTGCTGACAGCCCTGAGGAGCTGCCCAAGACCTAACGCTCCAGCACCAGCGCGGCACCAGAGCCCCTTTCGGCTCCCCCCGCCGCACCTTTCCCAGCTCTCTGAACACGGGATTAACTGCTACTTGGGAAGGGGTACACAGCCTTTTAGTTGAAGCAGCAAAGCACGAGCAGCCAACACCACTCTTACGCTCAATTCAGGGCAAAAAGAGCCACTTAGACCGGCTGTGTCAGGGCAGTCACCCCACGCGTCCCCACATACGGGCAGCGTGTTCCGACAAACGCAGCTGCAAGGAGGGCGCTGAAGCCGCTCCATCGCCCGCGGTGCCGACCTTCCCTCCCTCTGCCGAGCCACGCGGCCCCAGACAAGACGCCCCGCCCGAGCGGCTCTCCGGGCAGAGGCAGGCGCCGCAGGGTCTCACCTGGCGGTGCGGCCAGCCGAGGTAGCGCAGCAGCCGCCGGAGGAGCTGCAGCAGCAGCAGCGCCATAGTAGGCAGCGCTCCTCGCGCTCAGCCCGGCCCTCCGCAGCGCCCGGAGCGAAGCCGCCCGCAGCGCCACCCGCGGCGGGGGCGGGGCNAGCGGTTTGAACGCCGCGCTGGCCGGGCCCATCCCTCTTCCCAGAGAACGTTCCCGGCAAGGCGGTCGTACGCCCAACTCGGCAAGGCGTTGTACTCAGAGGAAAACGTAGCTTCAAGCCTCTGCGAATCCCGAACATAGTACGCACCAACTGTAGAAATGGACCAGGGCCTGTTAACTCAATGAATTAATGGCAAAGAGCTAAACTGAGTGGGTTAGGTCTTCAATGTAGCAAATTCAAAACTACTTCATTCGACATCTAAAATAAATGAGTAAGTATCCTCGACAGCAACTGCCTCGACAGTAACGCCTGACTACATTGACTTCAGATCAAAACCTGGCTTTGATATTCTGCACTTGCCCTTTTATCTTGCACTTCTTTCATCTTTCTAAAGAAGAGTTCTACTGTTTTCCTCAAGAAATTTGAAAATTTCAAGAAAGTTAGTAGTGTTAACAGTGCTTCTGCTAGGAGAACATCTTTTTCCTCCTGCTATGCAGTCAGTTTGGAGATCACCTTCCCTCGTCTGGGCAGTCGGTGTTCCCACTGTCAGTACTGAAGTTCCTACTGCAGCATTGCTGGTTACTGGTATCCATGACTTGCCAGGTGGATCGATCCTCTAAGACCAAACTCAAAGGAGAAGCAGTACTGGTAACACACACCATAGTAACAGCATACAGCTGCTCCTGAGACTAGGAAGGTTTAAAGTTGAGGAGGGGAAGAGCAGAACATTTTAATGGGTACTCTGAAAAACTGTACAATACCTTCTTATAAAAAAAAAAGTTCTTCTCACCTACTCCTCCAATACCTTACTGAAGAAGTGGAAGTGTCAACAGAATGGGAGTAACACACATCTCTACTGGAAAGCCAGGAAGAGACAGGGTCTCACAAGCAACAGCAAAACCGAGGCAATTCAGTTTCACTGCAGCACCAGTAACCAGCTGCACTGAATGAGAGGCCCAGTTGGGAACTCATACAGAAATACTTTAAGTCAGCAGGCACAGCTCTGAACAGTACGGAAGGGACCTGCAGGATCTTCTGAACAAGAGCATCTTGTAACAGGCCAGCTTAAAAAACAAGGAGAAATGACATAGGGCTCAAGGCTTAATGCTGCAGCCATACCTCTGGAGCTCAGCCGAAGCTCAGGGATAGCTCTCCTTTTAAAGCACTAGCAAAACAAACTCAGGAAAGCTCTACTTTTATGTAGCTGCCCTCTGTTTTAGTAATGTTAATTGTTCCTGGGAGGGAAGAGGATGTGAGATGTAATTCTAAGCCAAGAAACTAAATGGACACAGTACTAACAGTCTATTGACTGGATTCCAGGTTGGTTGGTGGCCTTTTTTTTTTGGCCTAGTAACATGGGATGCCTGATTTTATCTGAACTGCAGGGATAACCTTCAAACTTTGTGGATCAAACTTTCATCTCTGCATGGTGTCCTTAAAAAGCGCTTCATTGCTGAAGAGCAGTGACTCAGGATGAATGACTGAATTCAAAAGATAGCTAAACATTTTATACCAGCTACACTTTCTTTCCCCCTGTACCAGCAATGCTGATCTTTATCTTTTATCAAGAAAAACGCAAAATGCACTGAAATTTTATTCACAGGTCATGCAACTACCTTAGTAGCACCAAGCCAAAATCTCAAAAAATATTTTTTCTTGGCACAGTGAAAATTCACTTTTCATGTTGAAAGAGTCATAAGTGCTGAAGTACCTAGACCTGGATTAAAAAAGTGATCTCACTCTTGTTTCTTACAGATCTCTCATAGAGACACAAATTGCAACTTGCATCATTGACTACATAATCTCTTAATCTGAATTAATTTATTTAAAGAAATGTTAGTGGCTGTTATCATGTGTTCTGTAACCAAACAACATTTCTGATAAACTACAATGAAATAAGGGATTACAAAAAAAAAGGATTTTTATGATCTAACCTCCAGACAGGTTTGCAAGATCAAATGCTATTACTAAAGCAATATCTACCAGATCTCCTTGGACATTCAGCTGAAGTACAAAATTTAAATCTGCCTCATCTTGCAGGAATTGTACTGCTCTGCGACACACAGACCCTAACAATCCACTTTCAACTTTACATAAATGATACAAATTACCCATTCTAAGGTCATGACAGCTCAAGCAGCTCTTGATCCTGTTCAGTTTCAGACTGATGTTTAAATTTTACTTCATTGGGAGTCTTTGACCCTGATGTCAAGTTTGCTTTGCTCCCTTTTTTGCTTCTTCTAATTTACACAAAGTCTGAGTTTTGTTGAGAAGTCTGAAGAATACTCAGTTAATCATTTCAAATAGCTGTTAAAAGATGCATGTACATATAAAAGCTAATCTTGCAACAACAGTTTAGTTGGCCTAAATGCTTTAAAACTAAGAAGGAATGACTCTTTATTAACTAACTACTACTGGGAGGCAAGTATTATTCCTGTTTCCCTTTCTACACAGCTGCTGGCAAACTAGTGCAACCTAAAATATTGTTTCTTCAGCTACAGTGAGGATTACTTTGTTTTCCTGCCTTCTAGGGTTTAATTTGGTTAGGGGACGTGGTTAGCTAGTCCCTAAGAGTAAAGCAAATAACAGGGCATACATTATATAGGTATTTAATACAAACACCCCTATCACAGCTTTTCCATTTTTTTTCCAACTTTTAAGGATATTAAGCCATTTAAAAGGGTGAATAGGAACAACTACAAATTTAACTCCACATAACTAAGATTTAGTTTATCTACAGCATTTTGTGAAAGAGGAACAAAGTAATCTTCTTGTATTAGAACGCCTTTTTACTGGTAGTTCAAGTATGTTAGTGTCATCCTTAACATTCTAGAGGTTAAGTGTGTACTTTACCACTAAAAGTAAGCTTGAAGATGTTATTTTTGTTAACACAAACAAACAAACAAACACCAAAAAGACAAACCCCTAACATCTGCACTTTGGCTACAAAAATTCTTGCAGCATAATTATTAGAAATCAATGTTGAAGAAAGGAAGATTCATTTCTCACACTTCTGGTATATATGAATTATCTTTACCAATTCAGGTTTTAACATCTCTTGCTTTATTTTTTTCAGGGATTTTGTGGTGTTTTGTTTCTCTCCTCCCATTTGCTCCTGCCCTGCTCTCTCATTTTAACTTAAATGCTGTACATGTGATTGACTCATTCCTGCCAGATTACATACCCAGAGAGGCAAGCCCACATAGAGAAATTTAAAGAGGCAATTCTAGCAAGCTGTAAAAAGAAACTGCTAAGAAAGAACCTAGACTGGTACTGCCACCAATTTAACTTAAGTATTCTGCTGATGACTAAGCTATCAAAGAATACACTTGAATCTCACTGTAGTCTATTTATGCATATGTATTTCTTAGGCTACTAATGAAGAATGATGATTTCACTGCTGAAGTAAAATTCTTGCAGGTGGAGTAAGAATCTAGGTTTACCACTGTGTAAATGTGACTCTCGTGAACTAACATACCATCAGCATCTTAAATACAATTCTTATAAAAAGGCAACACAGAAGCAGTGATCAGTTTATAAAAAATGCTGCTCCAAGATTTCAGGTGTGCAGAGCTGTAAGTTTACTTCAGAATAAAACACAGACATAGAGGAGAATCAAAACTTTTAGAGTTGTACTTGACCATATATTTGGACAAAGCAGAATTACACTGCATATAACAAACAGTAAAATTTCTTAAAAGTTGTTACAAATATTTTACTTTCTACCTGTACGATCATTAACATAGTTTACTATATCATGATTTTTTTTCTAAAGGCTTAAAACAAAAACAATCTCTAAACTACTTTCCAACAGTAAAATTTAAGTAAAATGCTTACATTCATTTGACAACAAAAAACATATTAAAAATGTTGTGTGGGTGGTGCAAGAGCTGCTCTTTCAGCTACAACTTTCTTCCAGGTTATTCCTGTGGAAAGAAAGAAAACAGTCTTGTAAACTGTTATTAATCAAACTACAAAACCTTTATAGTGATCTCTATATGCATCCAATTACTTGGCATAGTGCAAGATGAACTGTCTAATCTGCAATTCACTGAGTAATTTACCTTTTCCTCTTTGCGCCTGTCCTTTTCTTCATTATTCTCAATTGTTTCTTCCTCATCTTCCACAATCCCATCCCCTTGATATTTGTCATGTGTCCACTTCGGACTGCTACCTGACTTTTTGAAGTTAAAACGCCCTCTGCCACGCTGGAAAGTACCACGGCCTCTTCCTCTCTTGGCCCAATAATCCACACCATCATCTCTGTCATCATGCTACAATAACACCAGAAAAAAAGTAAGGTTAGATACCTCAGAAATGTACCCCATAATGTTAGTACTCTATAGCAAATGTATAAAACAAAGTAACTGTTAAAAACTTCTCTTCCAATTGCAATTCTTCTTAAAAGGCATACTGCTGTAACTAAAATCACAACAGAATTGCCTCAAGAGCCCTTATTCACTGTGGGTCTACTCAAATGCTAGTAACAAATCACTTGTCTGTAACTTACACTCAGTCAAAATTAGGAATTACTAGTTTTGAGGGGAAAAATTGTTACTTTAAAAGAAGCTCTAGGAAAGTGCCAGGTTACTTTAGCACAGAGGGAGTTCTTTATACTTCATAGAAAGAGGCAACTTTAGGCAGTTTTCAGAAAACCTGCCCCACCCGCACAAAGGAGGGCAAATTAAGTTCAAGCTGTTTAAATCTAACATTACCAAACAACAGTGAAGTTTCTCTGGTTAATAAGCCTAAAGTTTGCTGTCTTGCTACCAAATAAAGCCTTACATAGTTTGGTATGTTCTCACAATCATTTCATGCACTGCATGAAATCTACAAACCATTATTTAATATAAAGAAGTTTATATTTAGAATGGCGAGGTACACTTGCTTCAACAAATGTTTTTTTTAACTTGTGATTTGGAAAGAAGTCGGAACTATTAAACATGTATCACACCCATCTAATGCAGTTTAACTATACGGAAGTAATGGAAGGGTGGCTTATTTAATTTAAAACATTTTTAGAAATTCCAGTTTAATAGCTACAATTGATTGTTCTAATATCATGAATAGATTATCACATCTCTGTTTACAGATCAGAAAAGTTTAGACATGTCTAGGAAGACAGAACTCCTTAAACAAATATCTGAATCGTGACTGCACTATTTCTTAGTTACCTGTTAGCATATATGTGACAAGCTATAATGCTACAGGAGAAGGTCTCACCTGCTTTACACTTATTATTTTTCTATGATGAAATAATATTCTTCAATGTTTGCACTGTTACAGAAATAACTGGAGCAGAAGCCACACATTTAGTGTACTGCACTACTTAAGAGTGGTTGTTACATCAAGGGTCCTCCTTTCATAATCCAGATGGGAAAAAGGCATCAAAACTGTGGTGATTTTCTTATGACTGTCACACTACTCAGAGCAGAAAACTGCTCGTAACAAAGCCTGCCTATGTACATCCACAAATACTGTCAGCTTTTCCTGATCTTTCACTTCTGTAGACTTCCAGATCAATCTAAGACAAATCTCAAATGTCACACAGACATAAATCCAGGAAAACACAGAGCAAGCCTTTTTGGTTTAAAGTTGGGTTTTAATAAATTTTGTCTGAACCTGCCTTCTTCCCCACTTCCTGATGTAATTTTTGGAGATAAATTCCATGTCAGGCTTCAGTTACTGCCAGCCTACTGCAGAAAGATGAAAGATAAGCAGAACCAACCAGTAGAGCCACCCTGATACTCTTATAGTTATTCTAGTCCCTGTCCATACATGCATGCTACTTCTACACTTGTAGAAAGTTTGAAAAAACAAAAGCATGCATAACACATCGAGTTCTCCACACCCACCAAGAAGTATTTCTTGCTTTTTGGGGTATATTCAGGATCCCATTCCTCTTCCTTCGGTCTCTTCTGAAAAGTAGTATTTGAGTTGCTGGGACCAGTATTTGTTCCAGCAAAGACTCCTCTGGCTCTTCCTCTGCCCCTAATTCGAAACTGATTAACCAAGATGTCATTTAATCCATTAACATAACACCACAAAGTAGAGTTCAAGTTTTCTATTACTGAAAATACTTTCTGTGCTTAATTACAGTATCTGTAAGTGGAAAAAACCATTTTCAAATTCATATACTACCCTTAAGTAATATATTCAAGCATTCATTTTGAAATAATGATTCTATTAAACTTAATTGAAACACATTTGAGTTCTTGGCATAAGTTCACCCACAACCACTGAAAAGAAATTTGCCTGCTAGTAAACCAGTGTGTTGGAACAAAAGGTCACAAGATGCTTCTGAAACTGTTCACAGGCAAAAAAGCAGGAGGAAAACTAGACTGAAACAGGGACAAAACTGTCAGGGGGAAAGAAAGGTATTTATGGAGTCAACTGGATCTTTATGAAAAGGCGATTCTAGAATACATACTAACAGTGTGGTTTTCAAAGGAGTATATCCACTGTGTGTTACTCAAATATTTTTAACCAAGATTCAAAAATGTACCTGAGGCCAAATTACATTTCAAGTGAGTAAATTCTTTATTCAGAAAAAACTCAGTAGTATGTACTGTGCAGAGCAGCAATGCTTAAAGTGAAAAAGAGTGTTTTAAATATTCTTTATAATGAATTACTGGGGTTTTAAAATGCTAGGCTAGAAAGCCTCACACCAAAAACCACCCTTAACTGAGAATACACGAAGTAATAATGCATGCAGTTATCTCAGCATGTAAACACTAAGCTTGTAGAAAACATTAAATGAGTTTATATCCTTCATCCAAGGGGAGAAAAAAGGTTAGTCTGGGAAGACTGATAAAAACTGCAGTTACCAATTTCCACAACTAACCTACTTAAAAACAAAGAACTGCATCTTCAGAGTAGTAATACAAAAGCATGACTGGCAGCTAATTTATTTATTAAAAATAAGCATGTTTCATAAATATGTATATAGTATTTATTAGTGTTAATTGTATACAAAAATGTATATGATTAACAAACTCAAAAGGTAAGTATAATGCATACTTAGTTCCACAAAGCTCTGAAACTTCTAACGCAGAATTTATGCTTGACAGGTTTTAAATCATTCTAAAGTCAGACTGTAGAACAATCTGCAGAAGGCTCATAAAACCTATCCAATACTCTGGAGGAAAAAAAATAATCACAAATGTGCTGGCTAAAACCAAAAATTGTTTGGAGAGTCATTTGGAAAGTGATAGACTAACTGTACAAGGGAGGAAGGAATAAGACATGCTTTATTTCCAACAGCTTTACAAAATTAGGGCATAACGAACAGTAACCTGGGAGGAGGGGCAGGGGGCAGATAGAATTATGACAGGATTAAAAAACAGAAGAAAAAAAGATATCAGCATTTCCTACTATTCAGTCCTGTGATCAGATTCCCTTTAAAGAAAACATATACAGCTTTCCCTCACCATTTTATCGATGCTTCCCCCTACCAAATAATCTTTCAGGTAAAAAACTAGAGGACAAACACTATCATCACATTATCTTTATGGGCTTGCTTATTATAAAGACCACCACGAAAAGGACAAGAGTATCTTTTCTATATAGAACTCACTTTAAACAGAGCTGCTACACAGAATTTTTTCAGATATGAATACTAATGACATTGCCATTGAAAAATTCTACTTATCCTTATTTCTGTGTCCATTTTTCAAAACTATTAATGATACTTATATATAGGAAGCCTAGAATCCAACAGAATTTATGTACCAGCCAAAGTTAGTGAAAAAACACTTGATTTAACATTAGCCTGCTGGATAGGGGAGATGTTACATTCTCCAAGGCTTCTGTTAGGAGAAGGATTCAAAACCAAAGCATTTTATTTACTCCAGAAGCAAAGCATTATTCAACAGAATGCAGTATTAAACCATTAGCTTGTATTTACAAACGCATTCCTAGGCTACCTGGTCTGTGTTTTTCAATACCATCCAAGATGTATCCCTAAAGAGGAGATCTGAGTTAGCAATTGGGCTTTAGATTCACCTGCTCACTTTGTTCCAAAAGCCTGTGTGTACCCATGTATGTTGTTAGGGAACATTACCCTGTTACCACTGCATAGACTGAATTGGTCACTGCCACTAGCAATTAAATGAGTAGACATCTATTAACTTTCCAGCTCCCATTTACCTCAATTGCATGTAAAGTAGCACCTCTTTCACAATACATACAATCTGTTTTTATAAAGCAGGAAGGCTTCAACAAATTACAAGTTTTCTCCCACTAAATCTCCTTGAGAGGAGAAGGGAGTTTTAAGATCTTTTAACTTCTGTTTTGTTTGTGCCATTATTTTATATAGCTAGAAACTGTGCTGACAGTTGTATTTGATGCCTACACCATCCAGGGATTTATATATTTATGCCACATAGCTCCACAGCATAACTATATAAAATAGTAAGAAGAAAGGAGGAAATGATGCACTTGCAGTGTTAGAAATTTAGACCTTTGAATTTTCCTCTAGGTAGCTACAGTTTCTTAGATGGAAGATTCAAGCCTCATGTGCTGGCACATGCTACATGGATTTCAGATACCCTTACATGTAGTTCAAAACATATTTTTTTTGCACGACTAAACGTTTATACCAAACAATGCATTTTAGCATTATTTGGTCTTCATTACAGGCTACCTTAAGGAACTATTGTTGAAGTATGAAATTACTCTTACTTATTATGCAAAACAGTTTTTCCCAACCTATACGGAACTTCAACTTTTTTGTGTATTTAGCTGTGGTTGGGAGGTCTATTTTGCCATGTTACTGGGGAGTGGGTGTGTGCTGTCTATTTGTGGGTTGTTGTTTTCTTTTTGTTTGGGTTGTATGGTGTCTTTAAGTACTCCTTTACGGATTCATATTTTTTTTCAAGGTCTCCTTTACTGATTCCTATTTTTTTCCCAAATGCTTCTACATTTCCCAGTTATGCATCAATAATTACATTAACACGGAATCTGAAAGTTTTGAAGACTATAGTGGTCAATATGCCACTTTCCAAATCACAATGCTTAAATACATTCCAGAGGTAGATCAATGAGCTATCAAGCTCAGTGGCTAGTCCAAGCCAAAGAAACACAAAAATAACAAGTATACCATCTCCTCAATACAGCTGTTTCAAAGTTGACATGTATTTCTAAGTATGTGCTATTCTGTATTTAAAAAGTTGCAGGTGTTACACACAAAGGAGGGCAAAACCAAACCCAATGTGAGAGGGAAAAACAAGCTGTGGAGAGCTAAGAGCTATCAGGACCCAGGATTTAAAATTTACAGAACACTGACTTTCAGATCCTGCCAGGAAACAGCATTATTACAGAATAGCAAGGAATAATCAAGAAATCCTGTTCCCCAGATCCTTATGCTAGGATCTCTAATTACATATAATTTAACTGCTACTGGGAAGTGCTAGGGAAAATAAAGTGACTCAATCATTCAGGCTCTGTATATCACATAAAGACCTCAAGTCTAGCCTAACATGAATCACTACAACACTCCCTCATTTTCCTTGTTACACCATTACCATTGATGAAGTGTTCATAATTTTGGGGGAAGAATAGGAGAAAAACTTACAAAGGTGCCTCTTGGCCTGTTGACTCCTGCAAACCCAGAGTATTCTTTCTGTTCATGGTGGGTTTTGAACTCTTCATCTCTTTCTTTCTTGCAATCCTTTTCTTCTCGAGAACTGGATGAGGAAGAAGATGGGGAGGAAGATGGGGAGGACCGAGCACGGTCTTGGTCTCTTTTTTGTTTACTGAAAAATAAAAAAATATACTATGTGCTATTTTAAACGTACTAGATAGTCTGTAACATGCTATACTAAACCAAGTCTCTATATATGAAAAACTAACCCCCTTCTGGTTATAAAGTCACACGTTACATATTTGAGATATTAAGGCGAAGTATATTTCCACTTTCCAGCCTCCTCTGACATATTTAAGTGCACTAAATGCATATTATTGCTGGTGAGTTGGAAAGCAACAGTCTGCAAACTGTAAAATACAACTTTTCTAGATTTTGATGCCATGAAGAGATGCTGTTACTTTTAAGATCTGCCTTTCTGCTGAGGCAGAAAAACAGAAGAGGAAAAAACCCTCAAGGTAAAATTTTACAGTAACTTGACACAGTTCAGTTTGCACACTGTTGAGAGGTATGGTATGGGCTTCCCTACATAGATGGCTGTAGGGAAATTAGCCAGTGGATGAAAATGTGGATACCAAAGCCAAAGTAAATAGAAAACCAGAAGTGTAAGTGAAAATTCACTTTATATACAATACAAAGCAGGGAAAAAATTCCTACAAAACTTTCAGTAACCCCATAGTGCTATTAACTTGACCCAATTTACAAGATCTTAGCATTCTATTCAAAGAAAGGTCATACCTGAAGTAAGTAACTCTTACCACTTCTACACAGTATCCACTGAGATATGCTAACATTTTTTTCTTAAAACAGCCCACTGGCTTTAGACAATAATTAAAAAATTCCCCTTCTCACCCATGTTAAAACCTAAGTATCAGTAAAATTCTCATACTCTGGGTGTTATGAGTTGAAAAAGTGCGGAATCAAGCATAACGAACCAAAGTTCTTACACAAACTGTTTATAGAAATGTATTGCATTGAAGTCCAACCTCCTGATGTAGCCTGGATAATAGGACAGATTAATTTGTCATTTTTTTTTTCAGTGTTAGCTTGCTATTCCAAAGTTTTTGTCCTCATCCACCATAAGCCGTGTAAAAGACAGATAATACATATTTGCTGTAAAACAAATAATTTTAATTGTTTAAAATTAAATGTTCCATTATACATTGAAAATTGAAAGCAATTAAGCTTACAATTACAAAATGCTAATTAGAAGCTAAAATCCTCTATAGGGACTTCAAATATTTACCTGTCATCTTTGTAAGATTTGTAATCCTTGTAATCTTTTGGAGTTTTCTCCTGCTTTCTTGACCCACTGGATTCCCTGGAACCCTTTGAGTCTCCTCGCTCTTTACTTCGTTCTTTTCTACGTCGGTCAATGTCATGCCGAAGATCAGCAGAATCACACCTTAATTTTTTATCTCCCTGCAAACAAACGTATATTTTGCAACAAAATACTGGAATAAAACATCAAGAGAATCACAGTAAAAAAGTAAGCTGTGCATCAATTAGAATAAAAAAAGATAGGATTTACCTATTTTTCAACAAACTTCAGCACACAAATTGACTTTGCCCTTTACATGCAATGGCTACATCTAAAAAAAGAACAGCTAAGAATTTCAGTTTCAAACAAGCATTCCCATCAAGCCAATTAGTATCTAATTTTTGATGATACAGACCACAATATATGGCTTGAGGAGATAATGAAGTATTCATTTGTTCTGGTGAATTGTTTGTAAACAGAGCACAAGCACCTTCGCAGTTCAACCACACTACTCACTGACCATCTCGGTGCTTCCCTCTGCCCCAAAACCTATTGTTGTCCTTGGGCAGCTTAGTGATCAAGAAACATGCATGAAGAAAGGATGCATGGCAGAAGACTTGACTGTATATGCCATGTTATTAATATAGGAAAACCATGCTACATAAACCAGCTTCTTGGTAACTCAAAGGGAAAAAAATCTAAATGCAAGTACTCTAGGTACAATAAGTACCAATTATTTTTGTATATTCATAGAGAAAACCAAAGATGAAGTTGAGATTTAAAATGAGACTAAGTTAAATAAGTTTAGTAACACAGATAAGATGTTCACTTAGAACCTACTTTTTGACTTTCTTCCTTAAAGACTCTCTCTTCACCTGTTAAACGGGTATGCTTCCTCAAGGTACTTGGAGAGATGTCAATCCTCCTAAATGCAAAATAAAAGCAGCATCTTGCCATACATATACAGGACTATTAACAGCCTCAGACACTTCATTTCAACAGAAAACTGACAAACAAGGAATTTTTGCAGCAGAATAAACTTTTTGCATTATTAAATCTCACCACCAGAATACAGAAGCAGACTGTATTGTATTGTATTGTATAAATGAAAAACCATAGGTCTGTTCTGTGTGAAGTATGCTAAAAACACAAATACAGAAAACAGGCAGACTGCTTTTTCACATTTTAAGTACAGCTTGAAAGACAGAAAAAGTATTTTAATGATATATTTCAAAAGGACCAACATATGTAGCCAGTTGAAAGCCCACCCTCTCCAAGAAACCATCAGCACTATGACAGTTTGCTGTAAAGTCAAAAATTCTTAACAAGAAAAATTGTGAAGTTAGATATTGTATCCTCACATGCAACACAAATACAGTACACTGCATCATAAAACTAGAGCACATGATCAGACACTACATCTGCATGCCTACCTTCTTACCTTTTAGATTCTCAGATTTTTCAAAAAAGTGCTGTAAATTAACACACACAAAAACTAAAGTAGCATGAGATGGAACATTTCACACTGAAGAAGAAAGATGCATGTACAAGGCTTCTTTTCATCTTCAAGACATATGCCCCTCAATATTTGAGCACTGCATGTGAGAAAAGTAAATATATCCCAAATGAGATACAGAGGTAGAGAAGACATCTGTCACAAAACCACAGATGAAGCCAGACCTGACTCAGAGGAGTTCTCTTTTACAGAAGGGGTATTTTTTTTGTATTTTGTAATTGTACAGATTACCTCATCCAGATTAGACAAAGTATTTTGGGTTCCCAAAAGAAATATTAGAAGACATTATTTGAAACACAAAGCATCTGCATATGCAGTGAACATATACCTATGTATTTCTGGGCTCTTTTGTCGGGTGCAGTGCTCTTCAGTTGCTTTTTGATACGCAGTGAACCTCTCATTTAGGGTCATTCCCGCCGACTTGAAGTATTGCTCTGGTGGTTACAATAGAAAAAACCACTTGTTTCATTAGTTTAATTCAACTGACACATATTTCACTCCTGACAGAAAGGCAAGTAGCAGGCAAAACCCACAGTACTTTCAATAAATTTATCAGGACAAGCAAATGTGGCGTTTTCCCTATTTTTACACACTCTTTAACCCAAACAAAATAACAGTGCACAGCATCACTGGAAGTCTACTATGCCATGACTGTATCACATCTAATTCAAGCATCATTTACTGACTGGACTTGCTCATTTTCAGTGACATTTTCCTCTAATGATAAAGAGCAATTTCTTAAACTATTATTTTATACTTTGCCCACAAGAGAAAGTGAAACTACTTTTGAGTCATGAATACTTGCAGCAAGTAGACTTTACCACTCATCTCATCTTTAACTTAAAGTAAGAATTAGTGAAAACATTTAAGTAATGTATGCTTCAATAACTACATGAATGGACCTAACAAGCACTTTCTTAAAGGAATACAATTTCTTGATTGGGTGATGATAAACAATACAATTAACAAATCTATGCATAAATTAATTCAGTTAAGCATCTGGCGTCTTGGCAAACTTGACAACTTCTCTGACAAGTTTTCTCCTTCCTTCAGAGACAGTTAAATTACCCACAGCAAAACTCAAGTTTTTAAACCAGCTCAACAAATGTGTTTAAATGTAATATAGAAATACATAAAGTCATGAGCTATGAAATGTTACATATGAAGCAAGCTATCTGCTTAACAGGTCAACATACATCTGTATCAACTTACCGCCCAGCATCCAGCATTTGTCTCATAACCAACCATTAAAACTTGAAACGGCCACTACAAGGGTAGTGCCTCAATCATAATTCCATCAAACACAGGAATTTGAGCTAGTAATTCTGTTTTTATGCCATTTTTGCCAGGAAGACAGAAGGTTCAACTTTGCCTGTTTGGCATCTGTATCTTTCAACAGCTATTTTACTTTTGTAACATGGATTTTGCCATTTCAAAACACATTCCAGGACCTAGTTACAATGAAAAAGAAAACATCACTGGGCATTTTCAGCTCTACATTAATAAAGAGCTGTTCAGACTGGTCGCATCACACCAATAATGAACATAACTTCAGTTTGTCAAAAAAGTTACAAAAATTCTGATCACAGACCACAGTAAATCTGAAACTTAAAGAGATGTCCTGCCTTCAAAAACAACCATAACACTACATATTCTAGTAACTTGACCAGATAGGCTGTTAAATTTACTAGATATTCGACATATAAAAATTTACAGAAAAATTCTATTCTGTGATCAACATGTGAGAGTTCTGCAAGTACTATTTTCACTTACAGCTACATTGGGACCATATAAGCAAAAATTTACAGAAGCTCTCACTGGATTGAGTCTTACATGTCTTTACATATCAATAAATAGATACGTTCACAACAAATCATTATACACTAAACAGGAATCCCAATTTTTTTTAACGAGTACATTATCAAAGTCCATTCTTGTTGACTATTACTTTTTAAATAATTCAATATGAAGGAAGTGATTTGGCCTTAGTAATCTGAATTATGTCAACAAAATGAGATTTTTAACTGAACTTTAGCACGTATTTCTAGCACACAAATCTCAGCTATTTTAGAAGTTAATATATCTTAAAAATAATGCTTATGGACATGTTCATTGAAACAGGTACCTAATTAAGCATTTCCACTTTTCCCTTTACTGTGATGATACGGCAAAATAACGTTCACCAGCTTTGGATTATCTCAGTTACATTTAGCACAACAGCAAGACAACCGTCCAGTGAAATAAAGCAAATGCTAGAGAAAAAAAGCATTTAAAGACCACTCCAGACATCCCCAGGGGATTTTAAGAATTATCTATTTTCCCATCAAAAACTTCAGAGGATATATGAGCTAAGTAAAATTATCTACTTTGATGGCTCAGGTTTGGATTTCAGTGGTTTTGGGGGAGGACTTTTGTTGTGCTTGGTTTGTTAAGAGCTCTTCTTGGTCTTTATAGAAAATTGCCACTACTGTTATATCAGAAAATCATTAGTGTATAATTCATTTAATGGAGGTTTATTTAGCCACTGCCCAGTTTCTGTAAATGAAATTCCTGAAAATATTGTCATATAGGAATAAAACATCATCACCACAAACTATACTACCATTTAAAATACAATTTTTCTTAAATCTGAGGGGAAAAAAAAAACCACCTTCTAATAAGAATCTGGAAATGACTGGTAAGGCGCTCCAAAACGAATACCATTTTATTTAAAGTCCAAAGCCATCTGTAGCATTAAATATAAAATTGTATGTTCAACTCATTAAAATAAAGTGAGAAAAACTGACCAGTATAGTGTCTTTAAACTACACTGCAAAAACTCAAATTTTCTATGCTACCTAAACTCAAAAATATATCCAGAAACATAGACTATCTGCAATTATAATCTGCAATTATACTCTATACTACTTGTGGGTTTGTCTTAGTTTCTGTGCCTATTACTTTTCTAACTACTTTCATGCATACCTCACCAGGAAGAAAATCTGGCTAAATCACAACATTAGAGGAGGCCTGAAATCTTCCTGTACTAGAAACAGTAAATAGGCTTAAATGAACTTGTCAGACGTCTATCTGGTACAATAAACTGAATACATACCTTTGACATGGTGAACCAAGGACACAATGTGCTGAATAAATGACTCTGATGTGCTTTTGCTGGCCTGTGGTAACTTAATGTGGTCAAAGATGGATCGGAATTCTTGCTCCTTCTTGACGGAATGGACAAGTGTGCTAGCAAGCAGCCTGTCTTTAGTCAAGGAAGCAGGTCTAAAATGCATCAACAACAAAAGAGACACACAAAAAGAACCACTAGTTTAAATAAATACGAACAACACTGCAGAGAGGTGGAGAACCACACTGTAAAGTGGAATAATTTACCTATTGGAATCATCAAGAGGTACTGGTGCCATTTTGAGTTTAACTTCAGGACGATGGGAGTCACTGGCTATCATTTTGATCCTAAGTGGGCTCTCCTCTCTGAAGGTGGATTTTTCTCTCGCATCCAGATTCTTGTGTAGAGGAGGACTGTAATCAAAGAGTTCTTTGAGCTTTTCAGACTTTACCTGCTCAGGTGACTGAGTTTCTTTCTTCATCATTAGTCTCTCAGAACTCTTGTCTTCTTCCTTGTGCTTATCTTTTGTTGCACTAGGCCTTTCCACTACATAGCCAGTCTCTTTAAGCTTATAACTTTTCTCATCTCTAAATCCATCGCTTTCTCTATTGCCCTTGATTGATATTTTAGATTTGTATTTGGTTCCTTCCTCCTCAGCATTCCGGTGAGATGCAGTAGGAAAATTTTTACCCTGATCTGCCAGGACAGATTTTCTGAACTGTCTGTAATCCTCTGTCTCCTCTGTGTCCTCCCCTTCAGAGTCATTAAACTTTTCTTTCCCAGTCTCTTTATCAACGAAAAAATCTAAAGTTTCCTGTTCCTCCCATTCCCTTTCTCCCTCTGTCCTCCCTTTTTCTGATCCTCTCTCCTTCTGGGCCTCCTTCTCCCTGGTATTACCCCTATCAAGCAGGTATACTCTAGACTCTTCATCTGTGTACCTGTGAATAGCAAAGAAGAGACTGGTAACTCTGGATTGCATTCATTCCAGTTCACTTGCATTCCTCTTTCGTGTCAATTCCACACCAAGAAGATGAAAATACATTCCTCCAAGCAATTAACTTTAGCATGCAATGTTTGGCACACCATTAACACTGTATCCACTGTCATTTATGCACTAATGGAGGCATCTGAAGAATATAATGCCTTTCTGTAGAATGCCTAGAAATTTACTTGCTTCTTTTCTTAATCAGTACCCAGTTTCACATTCTCCCATGCTAGTAATTTTTCCATCAAATTCACATGGTTTGAAAATTCAGACTGTAATTCATTTTCGTACTTCTTTTACTGAAAGAGTTGAAGTAGTAGCATAAAAAAGTGAATTCTTTTCAAGATCCTGCACATTACTAAGATAATTCCACAATCTGGCACAGGCTTAGTGCATTCACTATATTGTGTACAAGCAGGGAACCTTTAGAAGGCAGCTCTCCTAAACACAGAAACAAACCAATTAATTATTTCAGCCACTGCCTTATCTGTATGCTATGTTCAGACAGGTTCTAATACATTCACCAACTTCTATACACCTAATCCAAGAGAAGGTGTATTTTTGATCTCCTAAGCAGTAATTTTCTTACAGAATAAATCACCGACTAGACAAATTAATTTAAAAGCCTACAATCAAGCCTATATAGCAGTCACAACTTTTCTCTCTAACTCATTTTGTAAGAAATCTACTGAAACACCAGTTACATTAGAAAGGAACAGTCTAATGCTAGTAAGACTTCTACAACTTTCAAAAATTACTATGCCAAACTTTTTAAGAACAAATTGAAGAACTTTACACATTCACTGGAATATATACACTGAAAGTCCTTCACATTAACAGCATTATATTCCTAGAATACCAACACCTATCCTCTTTGATAAATAATGCAATTCAAGACATTGAAGTTTTCATATTGTGCCACACAATTAGCAATTGATGCTCTTTATGTCAACATAAAGAAATTATTGCCAACACTGACATTTTTAGACTTCCAGAATATTTGCATTTACAGCTATACGAAGCACTAAAAATTTGAAATACCTGAACAGAGTTCACTATCAAGCCAGCAATTCTGATGCACTATTTCAATTAAGATTTTTCTTAGTAGTAAAAAATTGAGTACAAGAAATTAAAACCATAGAGGAGAAACACAAACCAATTCTTCCTCCAGGATATATGTCCCTATCTCTACTAGCCAACATTCCAGGCCTTGAAGCATCCTAGCAGGAAAAGGCCTAAGTATTTTTCAAGCACAACTCCAACCAGACTAGTATTACCAGCATTCCACAATGCATTTTCCAAGGTAACAGTAATGATCTTGCCTAAAATCTCTAGCAACATTTTTAAGAGGCAGCAGGCTTATAACCTGGTTCTTACCTTTTCATAAACTTTCCACCTTTTGCAGTTTCCTGTTCACCACCCTCAGGATAAAACGACCGCACTCGAGCCTCCTCACGGGGGGCACTCTGTGATGGGATTGTCTTTGCAGGGCTTCTCCTCGAAGGGATATGATGCAATGGGCTATTCTGAGAAGGACTATAGCGGCTAGAACCATTTCCAAGAGAACCAGAGCCAGATCTCTCAGGACTATGCTGAATGGAATGGGAATGCTGAGGTGTGTCCTTTGCTGAGTGGGCTGTGCTAAGCAGAGGGGCATCAGAGCAAGATGAACTCTGACTAGGTGGGGTGGCAATAGAAGGACTATGGGGTGACCTTGGACTGTTATCATATGCTGAAAGGCCAGGCCAAATGTCGCCAGAAGCTGCTGATGATTTGTTAAAATCGTCAAGAGACTCTGATGGGTCATGTTCAAATGTGTCTTTCTGTTCATCTTGTGATTTATTTTTCAAGGGACTGTCTTGCAAAGGAGCCCCTTCAGTTTTCTTTGCCTGCTTTTCCAGAGATGGACGTCTTTTGGAAGATACAGGTGATTTGCTGTATGGGGATGAAGAACGAGATGAAGAGGACCTTGGGGACCTGGAAGATCTGTAAGATCTACGAGACCTGCTCCGGGACCTCTGCGAAGACACAGACCTTCGTTTTGGACTTCTGGAACGTGAGCGGCCACGCCTAGGGCTTCTGGAGTGTCTTCGGTTCCAGACAGGCCTATAACCTCCACGATGGTATCTACCACCTCCTCCTTGATAATACCCTCTACCTCTTCCTCTGTAACCATAGGGACGTCTCATTCCTCTATTGTTTCTGTAATCTCTGCGATAATCTCTAGAATAAACACGATCTCTGCTCCGAGATCGGGAATACGTCCTTGACCGAGACCTAGAACTAAAATTAAAAAAGCAAACATTAACATCTAACAACGGAAAAATTTGAAAAAGAAAAAGTGCCTTGACACAAACTCCTACATTTCTCAAAATGCAGTCAGAATGGTAAAGGACAGACTCCTGGTCTTAAAGCAACTTCTACAATCTCTATTTATTATTTCTGTAATATAGTAATTATAATAAACACATGTCTACTACTAAGGAGTGTGAAACTTGGCACCACCTGATTAAGACACTACCAGCCTCCACGGCCTCCCCAGCCATTTTATTAGAGATTATCACCACTCTGCAGCACAGCATTCAGTTTCTCAGCCACCATGGTTCACAGCCTGGAACAGGGGGTGACATGACCCCCAGTTTAATATGCCGGTCTGTGAATTGCAGCAGTTGAGGCAGTAAACATTCAATTGACCCACTTTTTTTATGGGAGATGGTAATGTCCACTAATAAGTAAGATGAGGAAAACACTGGAAGCAATTGAGAAGACAAGATACAGCAAAGCTTATCTACTGAAGCCTTAAGTTACTTCAGATATGAAAAGTTTAATGAGAAATAACAAATTACAGGGAAAGGGACTGGATGAAGAAAACATCATGTGGAAGGGTAGGGCAGAATCAAATGGGCCAGAAATCATGAAGAACCATTAGCATTCTAAAAAGTTATCTTGAAATACAGGAAAAAGGAAAAAAATATTAAACAGAAATTACACTCAAAGCATCATTTACCTACTGCCTGAAACGAAATAGTATCACAGGTTCACTTTTGCCACAGCATTATGCAAGTGAAAAACATTTTCCAGACAAAAACTAATATACCAAATCACCTTTCCACATAGCAAGACATCAACTTACCTGTATCTCTTTTTTCTTGAATGTGATCTGGATCTTGACCTAGAGCTGGACTGAGATCTGGACTTCGATCTTGACGAATGTGATCTAGAATTAGATCGACCCATTTTTGCCAGTAGATCTACTCCTTCCCAAAAGGAAAAGCAACAAGAGGAGAGAAAAAAATCCAGAAGCCACCATTTAGCATTCATGTAAATGATATAAATGAAAACAATTTACATCTACTAAAATGACACTACTAGAAAGTAGTATAGCATTTGCTAAACAAAAGAGCTTTAGAGACAATATATGTACATTTTTAGTAAATTAAAAGTTTAACCACATTTTAAAGAATTTAACATTGCTGCACAGCACACACTTTCTCTGAAAACATGAAGTGTAACAGTAAAACGTTTTTCCCAATTCAACTGCACAGAGATCCTGTCGGAGAGAGGAAACAGCAGAAAATGAAACATTTCTGCAAATCAAGACAAGAATAACATAACTCTGGACATCTTAATATATTGTAACAAGATTCTAGCTGTTGTGTAGTTTATAGTTCCCTTGCATTCGCAATGCACTGCTCCTTCTCCAAGAGGAGTTCACGGTCCTCTACAATGCACCTTTTACATGAGCAAAGAAAAAGCCCTGAAGTATTTGGTCCAGCAGTTGTTAGTTTGACCCACAGGTATTACTTCTCTTAGCCACATGTACTAAAGCTCATAACTCTGACCCAGATTTCCACTGCTCAAGATGCCCATCCTGCATCCTTTTAGATTAATTTTGCTTTTTAACCTACATGTAAAATGCATGGCCAACTTAAAGATCCTAATTATTAGTTAAACAATATGGCTTGCAACAGGATTCAACATAATTCAGCACAAATTAAGCTATGAAAACTACAACTGATTATAAATCAGTGGAGAACTAAAGGAAAGTAATTAATAACAAAATATAATTTATTCTTACATATAGTCATAATAGATATTCAGAATTAGTGCTAACCATAAAAAAATACACACCTTTTCCTTTTCGGACCAGTGGCTAAAAATCCCCAATTTAATTAATAAAACTTTGACCCATTACCATTTTCTTTTGAAATTGCCCAGCTTTAAAAAAAAAAAAAAAAGTGTCACATTAGACAACCTGAATACAACCTATGAACAAGTAACTACACATTTTCAGGCCCTTGAATGCTCAATTATCATTGTTTAATAATAATTAAAGCAGAAAACCAAACATTTATATCTTGTATTGCAAATAGGCTTTAAAGCCTAAAATTACTATATCAAAAATACTAGCTCACACAACAAGCACTTCCTGTCTTATATAATCTTTCTTGTTACCTGGATGGTATTTCAATTATGTGAAGACAAAAACAACATCGGAGTTCAATTTAAAGTTAACAGAATTACAGAGACTTTAGATATATCTAAGAGAACCCAAAAGAGAAAAGCAGACCTACTTTTCTCCCATCAACTGGTTCCTCCTACCCCACACAACTTTCCCCACAAGAGTTTGCATACCTAAGAGATGCAACCTGATCTGAAACTAGTCCAGCAAAAACTGAACTTAAATCAGCCTTCCACATAACTCAGGAAAAAAACCTATTTACCTTGGTGAAGAAGAGTATGTTGAATGCTCTGTTTTATTGGCTGCTTCACTAAAAAGCAAATTTGCAGAAACTATACTCTGAAGATATTTTCTAATTCATTGAGTTCAATTAAACTTACTGAAAATGGCTTGTACTGTCTTAAGATCAATACTCACAGCCAACATAAACGTAGACCTTTAAAACGGTTTAAGACATGCCAATTTCCAAGAGTGACAGAAAATAAAACCTGGTAGGCTTTTTTTCTGTTACAAGTAATTATCAAACCAAACATCAGATGCACAATGTTTACAATATAACCCAATCTCAGCTTTTATTTATTTGCATTCTATGTATAACAAGTACAGTTTTCTAACAAGACAATTTTATATACTGTAGCTTCTTACTGCAAGCATAAAATTCAGGAAAACAAAAGATTTCATTTTCAATAGCTGAGTTCAATCAGAATATTTAAAAAGGACTTAAGCTAAACTTACCTCAAACTGTAAATTGGTGCCAATGAAGAAATTTTTTCAAAACTCTGTATTTGTGCTTTCAGCAATACTGATCCCTATAGAACAAAAAGTGAGACTGTCAAAGATACGAACATTTGCTAAAAGGCAGCACCTTTTTGCTTAAATGTGTTCAAACATTAGTCTGTTTCTCATGGAAAGACAACACATAAGAAATAGCAAATTTACTCTTGGATTCAGTGCTGCTACACACTAAGACCTGAGCAGCTTGAGAGCCAGCCACTGCCAAGTGGCTAATCCTGCTCCCTTTTCCATATGTGACCATTCCTTCCTCAGCCCTGGTAACAGGGCTGTGTAACACATTATCCTCACCTTCACAGCAGCCCCTGACAGCCTTCAGGTCCTCCAGTGACCAGCTCTCGATACTTAGAAACCACTTTCATTTAACTAGGTTATCCAAGTGGCTTAATGAAGGGCCAAACCAAGCTGGATTATGGAGCAAGTAACAGCATGCTGACAAACAGAGGTAGGCAAAAAGGACAGTGGCAACTGTTAGACCAGTTTGAGCTTTAGTACACAGCTCTGCACTTCACTAGACCTATCTTAGTGGAAAAAAAATGAGGATGAGAACTCAGGCCAAAGGTGAAAGCTTCATCTTTAGGTTTCTCTTGCAATATTTACAGAAGCATTACTGTAGTATAACTTCTTGTTTAAAATGCATGCACATATTTCACCTGAAGAGCCAACATCTTCAAGAACTAGCTCTTTTACAGTTACGCAGAAAGGAAGCATAACTAATAACAAAACCAGTCTCAAATGTAAGAATTTTTCACTGGCCTCAGTTTTTAATTACCTCCAAGCCTTAAGACTACGTACATTTGTAGTCTGACTCAATATTAAGCACACTTTTCAATACCACTCAAGCAACAAAACAGTTTTATCCCAGTTCACTACAGACAAGCTGGATATCCAGAAATTCTGCATCTCAACAATTCAATTAATTAAATCCAAAGGCATAAGATATTGACTGCTCCTAAAGGACACTTCCACACTTGTTCATAGGTGTTTTCCTCATCTACAAGAAGAAATGTAGCATTTGTGCTCATAAACACTGCTTTCAAAAGTCCACTTACCATTCACTAGTAGTGACCAAGATATTTCCAATTTCTACAAAATATATGCTTTATTAAGATTAAGTTTTTACTTCTCATCATCAGCAAGCATGAGTCTCCGAAGGAGCACAGTAGTGTATCGGACCATTTCAGATTTTGTCTAGACAAAAGGCGAGATGGTATTAGCCAGTAAAGGGTAACGAAGGCATTCAGAAGTCTAGTACAGAAAAAGCAATACAAACTTCAGGTTCAGGCTGAGATTTTAAATGAATACTTAAATTATCTGTATTTCTGACTGAAACTGGTGTTAGCTGAAATCCCAAATCCTAATTTAGACAAGTCTTTTGATCCTGGGGATATAGAACAAGATAGTTACTTCACTTTTAAAACCTCTAAGTAGAATATCTTAAATTACCATAACTCAAACTCTGGTAGTCAGTTCTGCAGTCTTAGAAATATTTTCTAGCAACTGGCAAAGGTGAAAAGCAGCCACACTTCTGTGTTTCTAAACAACACATCAGCTATACTGCATCCAGCCCTGGCAGCTAAAACACATCTGCTACCCTTTTCCCATTTAGGTTTTTTAAGAAGAGTATGGATATAATGTGGTTTTGTTTTTACAAAAAGAACTTTTAATAAAAAACCTTAACTACTGAATAAAAAACATTTAGCTATTTGCAGCTTTTGTTTTCTTTTAACTGTAACAGGTAAAACCTTGACACACAAAACCCACTTATCCACACCACAGTCATACTTAGGAACAGAAGTGAAAAGACTACATAGCTGAGAGCCAAGGGTTTTTTTGGTCTGTGTAAATATTCTCACAATATGCAACAATCTAAATTGTATTAACCTTTATTGAACCTCACTTAGAAAAGAACTGTGGTAGTACAGTAGCAGGAGTATGTAGCAAAGCAGTTGTCTAACAGTCAGCTCCTACATGCTGCACATCTTCACAGAAAAAGTACCCATTCCTCAGAGCACCACAGCTACAACAGCAAATGAAATCACACACAGCCTCTTCCTGCTCAGGGCCAGGCTGGATGGATACACCAGGTCAAGTAAGGGCATAGTAAAGGGCAACGAAAAAGGGGTCCTAAGCACCATTTGTTGCTCTCGTAGAAGAGACCCACACTCGGACAAAGGTGTGCATCAACAATTTGACACAAGCTGTCATCACTATCACCCAACAGTTTTAAGAGATGACCGGCATTTTCAAGATATGATCACAACAGCTAGGAACATGGTCTGTGCCTGAAATAGCAGGGCTCTAATTCACACACTTCTTTTCCACTCAAGCTTCTTTTTCCCTCACTTTCCAGCCTAAGTAATTGAAAGAAAATGCCTGGCTCTCAGTCATTTCACTGCCATGTTTAAAAATCTGGATTTTACAAAGTAAGCTACTGCAGTTCCACAGAATAAGGTGGCTCTGCTAGTTTAAAGACACAGTCCCATCTCCCTTATCCTGTGTTTCCTCACATTCCTGATGATCTCTCTTATACCAGTCTAAGTATTTTTGCACCCACATACTGGATCACTTTCAATACAACTTTTTTTTTTTTATATGGTTCATTACACAGCCCACAAACACTTGGGCCAACACAGGGAAACTGAAATAGCAGCCAAGCATGACTGCTTCTTTTGGCAGCACCACAAACTTTAAGCTTCCCTGAAAACAGCCTGGCATAGCCTTCAAAAGCAACAAACTTGGTGGTATTTAAGCTTTTTAATAGTACTTGCAAGCAGCTTTAAAAATAAAAAACCAAAACACTAAAAATCCCCACAAACAAAAAACCCCACCAAAATAAATACACACTTATAAAGTCAAAATAACCAAAATAAAACACACCCAAACAACCAAGACTTAACAACAAAATCATGGTGTTTTCTGAAAATTGGCTAGTGCACCATCTTTCAGTTACTGAATCACATTCAGGAAAGTTTCTTAACCAAAAAAACAACAAGATCTTTGGGTGTATTCAATCAATCTTGGCCAGCAAGTGCAACCATGAAGCAAAAACAAGATACACAACAGAATCAGGCTTATCCCACCACAAGTAACACAGTAAGAAGGAAGTAAGTGACACTGTCAGCATTTTCTGTGTTTAATAAAAAATTTAAAGGACAAGGAAAAAGGTACCCAATTCCTTTTATATAGTATTTTTAGGAGTCTTCACTACACTTCTGAGGTTGGGAGTTATCTCAGAGTACACAGACTGCAGATATAACACATCTCTTAAGCCATTTTACAAGCTATACATCACATGTAAGTTTAAGACATTTTAAGACAGTCATATCCACTTATATTAGCAAAACATTGCTTCCTCTTATATCCATTATCTTAGCTACTCTTCATTTACAGCTAATTACCAGTGTATATTTCTCTTGCTTAAACATTACTTGAGAGCTGTCAAGTAATTCAAATCAAAATCTTGTGCAAGTAATTCACAAGCTGTTGCCAAAATGCATTTTCATTCAGAGATTCAGGCTTCAAAAGAGGAGACGATTATACAACAATGACAACATAAAAGGGGATAGGACAGCCTTTACGAAATTCCTCAGAATTTTTAAGTTTCTCAAAATACACCCACTGAAATAAAGAAAGTCAGTCTTAATTAGACAGCACTGTAAGGCATCTATTCAGCTCTTGCACACCTGCTGTGCTCTCTTAACCACTACCTCCCCCCTCTTTTTTTAATGTCCACAACTGTGGCAGTGGCACATCGCACATAAGAATAGAATGCATTTCATAGTCACTTAAATCCATCCTGCTTGGATCATTGATTTCTACAAATACTAAAATTCCACGGCAAATTTGCCCAAACTATCTTGTTACATACAAAAAAAGAGGTGGGAAGCATTATTTCCCCCATTTCATACGCTGGAAATATAATGGAATCAGTAAAACATACAAAGGCCCTTTCCCCTCCCCCAATTCATTTATTTCTATACAGAGAATAACACTGATATTACAAAATATTTGTAAATTAAGTCAAAAACTCGCATCCTAGTAAAAGCAAAATCACCTCTGCAAAACTGTCATATGATTGTTAGCTGTCTTTTATGTAATACTACTGGCAAACAAAACCCTGTTTCTCCTCTATGTAAAAAACACAATGAAACCAAAGTGACTGAGAAATGTGTCCATACACAAAAAGGCATTACCAAGCTTTTGGACACATACTGTTTGGGATAGCCTTTGTTATTTTTGTGCCTGTGTTTTACACACCGTGTTTTCATACGCCCTTACACCACGGTTTCCCCAATCTCTGCTACGAACTACACGAATTGCTGCTGCAGACAAGGCAATCTTCCCGCCCTCATTTGTTCCAAGACTGACACCCTCAGAGGTGCGTAGTGGACTGCAGCAGTGACCCATAAGAAAACCCCTCTGGACAAAAGCTGTCTTTTCAGGCACATCACCTTCCAGATCCCATTTACCACAAAGCTGCACGAGGCCACTGCCAGCACAATGAACAAGCAAGTAACCGGCTTTTTCGGAATACCTTTGGGAGGAACTCACACACAAACAGGCCACTTTCTTCACCTACCTCCACTACCTGTAAACAAACCCCAAATGTTCTTTGGCATTCCACAAACCCCTACAGCACTATCTCTCCACACAACCAACCTGAATACAGTCCAACCTGAATACAGATGCAAACATCTGCACCCTAGCTCAAAACAGTTCCCCACTGAATTTTTCTAGATTCCTAGGACCAATTCATGTTTTCTGCATTCTCAATGCAAAGAGGCCCTTCTTCATGGTACATGCTCCTACCTCCTGCCCCCAAGATTCTGTCAGCAACAAGCCTTCACCTGAGAAGTTGCTCCACACAGTCTTGCCAGCCAAAGTCTTGCTCCGGAGAGAGGCACTCCAGCTCCAAGCATGGATATATGTAACACACGGAACCTGGTCTGGCCATTCAGCACAGCCTGTCACTCAACGTCAAAAGCAACGAGTGGGAGGATGCAATTCTCACTCTCCTTGCCACAAGATGCATGCCCGGAGCACACTTCAGCGCCGGAGCCTTTACCCTATCCTCGTTTTTCCCACTTTTGTCCAAAACAACATGTTTATGAGAGAGGAGGACGAGGAAGGAGGAGAAAAGCAGCTAGACAGCATTTTCCTGCAACTCCACGCTGTTTAACCAATCCCTCCTACACCAAGAACAACTATTCTAAGTGATATTTTTATACATTTGCATTGCTTAAGCAGTGACTACTCGAAGAGTCAAGAGTAGTTTTGTTTTCCATGCCCTCGCGTCTTTCTGTAGTAAAATTTAACTGTTCTTTTGAGGACAAAACTTTGAGCTCCGAGATAAACAAGCGATGGGGTGTACTGATTTGGTCAAAGATCAACAAGACGAATAAAACATAATTTTCACAGAATTATCATAGAATTAAAGGTAAAAAGTAGGAGGTTTACAAAGCAAAGGGGAAATAACGGGAACGATCCCGCAATGGTTGCATAGAACAGTATAATCGAGAGTGGGAATACAATAGTTCCTTTAGCAAAGGCTATAAAACCCACTGCAGTCCCTCACGGGGTTTTGCGGGCATCGGCAATCAGGGCAGGAAAGGCGCAGGGAGGCGTGGGGTACTTGAGGCACAAGCGCCTAAACCACAGCCATGCCCGAAGGGAAGTTCCTCCAACAACCGTAAAGGCTGATCCAATACCGGGAAGCATCCTTTCTTTCCGGCACCGTTTCCCTCGTCAGTGTCACACCCACAAGGATAACGGGGAAATTTAACATTCCCGTAAGCAGCGTTGTACAGCCACATCCCCTCGGGCCTTCCTGTCTCCCTCAGGGAGGCCCAAGGCAAAAGACTGCGCATCTGAGGCGGAAGCCCAACGAGACCAGCCGGCCGCCCATTCCCCACACACCCCTAAAGCCCTATCCCGCCAGGCTTCCAGGAGCCGCGGAACAGCTCCAAGGCAGCTCTGCTGCCGCCTCCCACCGCCCCTTCCCCTTCTACCTTCGCTTCCCGGGGCGCAGGGAGGAACGGCGCCGCCTCCGTCCGGCTCCCGCAGGAAGCGGTGGCCCGCGTCAGGGCGGCGACGGCGACCGCCCGTTCCCGTCCCGTTCCCTTCGGCTAGCGCGGGATAATCGGGATAATGGCTGCGGAGCGCCGAGGTCACGCGGCGCGGGAAGGCGGGACGGCGCGGCGCGCGAGCACGGTGCGCACGGGGGGGCGGGGCCGGGCTGCTCCCCCTCAGGCTCCCCCCGCAATCTTCCCCCCAACCAGGGACCACCGCCCCGCCAAGTCCCCACGCAACCTCTCTACCTCCGCCCTTCCCTCACCTGGCGCGGGAAACTCCCGGCGGCCCCACTCACTTATAGCAACCATGCGGCCATTTTCCGTCTCGCCGGAGGAAGAGACGTGAAGCCCGTGGGGAAAAGCAAAAACCACCAGCGGCGTGGGGGAGGGGGGGCGCGGGGGGCTGCCGCCGCCGGAGCGTCACTTCCGCTCTAGGCGGGGAAGCTCCGGCCGCGAGCTAAACGCCTGAGCGCCATCTTGGTTTCGGGTACTCGTCCGCAAGTAAGATGGCGGCTGGCGGCCGCCCGACCCGCCGGGATGCGTCCCTGCCCCACGCCCGGCAGCTCCGTGTCCCGCCCGCCGCGGCCCCCAGCTCCCCTCGCACAGCAACGCCTAAAAGCTGTCGCCTTGTAACCTCTCGTTCTCCTGCGGGAGGCAAGAGCGCAGGGTCCCCCCGGCCGTTGCCTGGTTACCTGTGGGGTGCGGTGCGCATCCACGCACAGGAGTCGCTCGGCGGGGGCTGTGTGCGGGGCGCGGTGCAGCGCAGGCAGTGGCTCGGCGTCCAGCGGCATTGGCAGCCAGTGCTCCGCGCAGCGGCAGGGAGATGGCGGTGCCGCGGCGCTTTACTGCAGCACCTTTTGCAGCAGGCGGGCGGCCGTCGCCTGGTTGCGGTACAGCAGCGCCACGTTCGGGGAAAGCGCCCATCAGGTTTCTGTACCACCGAAAAGGTGCGGCCGAGGGCTGTGACTGAGCAGTGAAGAGGTTTGTGTACGCTGGCCAAATCCTGCCATTCACAGAATCACTGAGTGTTCTGAGTTGGAAGGGACCCGTTTCGAGTCCAGCTCTTGGCCGTGTACAGGACAGCCCAAGAATCACGTCGTTTACTTGAGAGCATTGATGAGCAATTCGCACTTCTTGAATCTTACGCAGCTATTGTCAATTTTTTTTGAGTCAACAAACAAAAACCAACTCGCTACAAAAAAAAAAAGACACACATATGTCATTTTAACGTGAGTTTTGTAAATTCTGGGGGCAATGACTGGAAGGCAGCCAAAAGCAACTGACAGAAGAAAAAAGCATGGAAGATGAGAAGCAAACATAATCCCCAAATGCTGGTTTGCTGTTCCATGTGTAGGGAAAGTCATGCACTGGATAGATCTATTTATTGTGTTACTCAATTTTTTGAAATGTAGCCTTCTATGGAGGGAGCAACCAGTGAGTAGTTGGTGCTGAAATAGAAACATTGTGGTCGACTGATGAACAGTCTGGCCTAGAGAGAAACGAATCCCTCTCTTCTTTTAAGGTTTTCCTTTCTGCAGCGGTGGGGGTAACAGGTGTGTACCTCAAGTGCAGCACACATGCTACAGCTTTTGCTGTAACCAACAATAAGGCACTATTAATGAAGAGACTCTATGAGCTATGATAGAGCTGTGAGAGAAGACAATTTGCCGTGGCCTATAAGGTTTTCAGAATTGTCCTGAGATTTGGCTTCATTACATTAATACACCTGTTTTTTAATAGTTCTGAGAATTGCTCATGCAGGGACACCTTCCACTAAGGTATCTCAAAACCCTATCCTGTCTGGCCTTGAACACTTCCACAAATGGAGTGTCCACAGCTTCTCTGGGTAACTTGTTCCAGTGCCTCACCACTCACAGTATGAATTCCTTCATAATATCTAAACTAAACCTACCCTCTTTCAGTTTAAGGCCATTTCCCCTTGTCACTACATGCCCCTGTAAAATGTCACACTCCAGCCATGTTGTAGCCCCGCACCCCTAGGTTCTGGAATGCTGCAGTACAATATCCTCAGAGCTCTCTCATCTCCGTAGGAACTACACCAGCTCTCTCAGCCAGTCTTCATAGGAGCTATGCTGCAGCCCTCTGGACTTGCTTGAACAAGGTTCATGTTGTTGTTGTGTTGGGGCCTCAGTGCTGGATGCAGCACTCCAGGTGGGGGTCTCACCAGAGCAGAGCAGATGGGGCAGAATCCCTTCTCTCATCCCACTGGCCACACTGCTTTGAATGCAGCCCAGAACACGATTTGCTTTCTGTGCTGTGAGCTCATATTGCTGGCTCATGTCCAGCCTCTCATCTATAAGTACTCCAAAATTCTTCTCAGGTCTGCTTTCAATCCGTTCTCTGCCAGCCTGTGCTTGTGCTTGTGCTTCTCCAAATCTAGGTATAGAACCTTGCTCTTGGCCCTGTTGAACTTCATGAGTTTCATACAGACCCACCTCAAGCCTATGCTTGTCCCTCTGGATGGCATCCTTTCCATCCAACGTGCTGACCACACCTCTCAACTTGGTATTGTTGGAAAACTGAGGGTGCACTCAGTCCCACTGGCACCAACAAAGATTTGTGGGACATAAGTCAATATTAAATACATGGGGTGTGTTTTATTAGGAGAGAAAGACTTCTACTCTTTCAGTTCTCTCTTGTGTTTAAGACAACACGCTATGTGCCTAGATGGAAAAAATAAGCTAAACTTTTTGAAAATATCTGTTTTTCAAGTATATTTGCCTGATGGCAAATCTCTTTCAAAGTTTTGTTCACTCCTTGTCTCGCTAAATGTGACATTTGAACTATGGGCTGTGTGATTCTTCAGTGGAGCCCCTTGGTAGCAGAAGCATGACAGGCACCTGTGCTTTGAAATACATCAAACCAATGGTTTTCTAAGGGTGTTCACATAAAACACAACATTCCCTTTCCTCTGACTCTGTGACTTTGTATGGTAATTTACCTTGTAAAATTTAACTTTCTTTTTATACAATTCGTTCAAACCTCTAAGGTACCTGGGCATCTCTTAGCTGCCTTTGATGTTTTAGAGACGCTATCTTTTGCTACAAAACAGTAAAAAATACCAAAAATATTTCAATTTATATGCTTATTATTATAGGAGACGGTAGCTCTGGGCATGACACAAACTGCTGCTTTATTTGAATTCAGCAGCAGTCCAGAAAATTTACAACAAAATATGAAGCTCAAGACAATGGGAAAATACATGAAAATAAAGCAGCACAATAATACTGTGTTATCACTGGGCTAAGCCAGACTCTTGGTGACTGTTATTAGGTGTTCTCACTGTTTAGTAAGTCGGCTGAGTAATTGTACATCTTGTGAGCAAAGGAGGAATTGGTATGAAAGTTCATGGTTGATAGTAGTGAAATTGGATTGCCTGATCAGGGAATGCCACTCCTAAGTATAACAAAATGGTAATGCAGTCTCAGTTTTGAGAATGTATTAGGAATGAAGAAACCCCAGAGTAGAGTTGTCTGTTACCTTTTCAAAAGCCGGAACACAAGCTTGCATAAGGCAGTGGTTGTATTTACCATCTTTGGCCTGGTTCTTTATGTGCAGCTGGTGCTTTACAACAGAGATTCACATCTATAGCAGCTGTTTTTCCTTTTAAAACCTTGTTCAGTTTTATAGCCCCTTTGAATGGATTTTGTCAATCCATGAATGGCACAAGGCTCAAGGGAGCTGTGTAAAGGAATGCTTCAGTAGATGGCACTCTCCCTCTGAAGGAGAATGGGCAAATACCTCAGCCAAGGAATTAGATGCAGTGAGAACAGGTTCCTTTATACTCTACAGAAATAGCAGTGAATGCACATAAAGCTCTGCCTAGCTATGCAATGAAGTAACCCCTGCTAGATTTTCACTAATCTGGATCTATCAAGTCCTCACACTTGGCTTCCTCCCTGCTTGAATGATTGTACTCTGTTTATGATCGTCTGAGTTCCTCCTGAATTCATAACAGTGAACGCACACACACACACATACACACGTGTATTTTTTATATGTATTTTGTATATAGATATATAGATATATATACATACATTTATGCATATGTGTATATATGTATATAAATATATAAAAGCTCAGTGGTAATGTAAGTTGCACACTTAGAGTTTACAATTGTTCTGCTTTCCCAATCATTTTTTTTCCAATTCTTTATTTTATTCTACTATTCTATTAATGGCAGGTCCATTTTGAGAACTTAAGTTGTTTGATTTGTTGATAGTTTTCTGTTGCTATTTTATAGTCACAACATTTTATAGATCCAGTTTAATGAGTACTGAATTAGCACAAGTGAAGAGGCCTCAGCTGCAGGTATGGGGACAATAAAGACCTGCTAGGCCTTAGGGAATCTACAACCTTTTGGATCAAATCTGTTGTTAAACAAGCAGCAATGTACAGCCATTGTACATCTTTCCTCACCCTTGAACTGTACAGTGCTTTCCTCACCCTTGAACAGGAAGGTGAGAAAAGAATATGAAAGAAAGCTTATGACAAAGCTGCAATAAAAAAAATTACATGGGACAAATTTATAAAATGCAAATTTAATTAGTTAAATTTCTTAGAGTTTTGGATTGTTGAGTAGTGTGAGTATATTCTTTCAATTTACTGGTTTTTAAGCATTTAAATATGTTTTTTCTTATTTGACTTGCATACAAGTCAAATGAGACTACCAAGTTCTCAATCACTGCCTCTCCCCTACATTTTGCAAAAATCCTTTCTCCATTGATTAAAACCACAAAGATAACAGTATTTTTAAAATCCAGACCTAGGAGCTAAAATTTTACTACCACAGCTCAAATAATGTTGACCTTTTTTTCCTCAACATTTATGTCAGAGCCTGAGGGTGTTTGATAGCCTGATAGCATGAAGAGGCCCTAGGTCATGTATGAAAGAGGAGTAGAAAGAGTATTTGTGTACATCTCTCCAGTGACAGTCAACTTTTGAGCAATCAAAAGTTATGCACCATTGCAAACAGGATAAAAGATTTGCTGTTAAAAGAAGCAGTTCAAGCAGTGGTATGCAGAATAAGCAAAATGGTAGATGACTAAGTGTATTTTTTAGTATGTTTTTTACACTTTCTGGTTTTGAGTCAAAACAAAACAAGCTACTATGAGTGTCAGGTGCTTAAGGGACTGTGCCCAAAAGCAGTATTTTCTTTCATTTGCAGAGAAGCTATACTCCAGATTAAAAGCTGGACCTGTGAAGGCTTTCTGTTGAAAATACTATTTAGCTACAGCATTCATCTGGTTTCTTTGCAAATAAATTTAAACTTCCAATTGCATTTTATACAGAATTCCAAACAGCTTTCATACAGTAAGGTTACTGCTTGGAAGTCTCTTTTGCACACAAACTGAATGGAAATGGTTTGGAGAGGCTTTTTAAAACACTGTACAAAGGAACAGATTTTTTTTTTCCCCTTTAGAGACAAAAATCAAGATTTTGAGTGTGGGACATTTACTATTTGAAGCATTTTCTGTACAAGAATAAAAGCAAAAATAGTCTAACATCATTGCGGTACTACTATTTTTTCACTCTTCTGCAAACCTGAGCTGACATTTTATTCAATTAATAAGGAAACTTATCAAGGTAATGAGACCAATCAAAAACATTTGATTTATGTTTTCAACCTTTACATTTATAGCAGCTGTTGTGGTTTTAGAGTATGTTTGAAAATCCACAAACCAGCCTTCTATACTGGCTTTCAAGTAGTTGTTTCCAATCACAGAACAACTGCCTGACTGAGTCATCAAACTCTGTATCAGGACACCTGAGTTTTATGCCTTCAGGCAAATTATAGCCTAATTTTCAGGTGTCATGCACTTCTTTAACTCCCACTTATCCAAAACAGAGTTGCAGGAGCTTGGCTTCTCTGAAACTTCTTTTTAAACCATTTTGGGAATATCTTCTTTATAGTTGAGTTGGAAAGCTCTTTAAGTGTTCGCAATACATTTTGAAATGTTTAATAAGAGCATTACAAGATGCAGTTATTACTAGCAAATGTTTTATTGAAACAGTCCTGTTGTTTTCTCATCTCAGTACAGTATAGTTCAAGTTACCTCTAAAGAACTTCACAATTAAACATTACAGTTTATTAGACAGAAGAGACAGAACGAGCATGTGATGGATAACAGGCTTTTAGGGTGAAAGCTGAAGGGTGGAAGATGACGAGCAAAGGTGAAGAACAAGTGGTAGCAGGAGTAGGACCCGACAATCACATGGGTACCCTGTTCTTTAGAAGACCCCTACTGAAAGGATCCAGAAAACATGGTGAGAAAATAGACATACTAGCCCCGCTTTTGATAACGTTAAGAAGCCAGACGGACATCAGAACTCAGTGGGTTTGCAGAGCTGGTCAAGGAAGTAGCCAGAAAAATCAAAGTTCCAATTCTTTGTTACAAATTGCATTATGCATTAGAAGTGTCATCTTTTGGTTTACCAGTGTAGGTAGGCTTATTTGTGACAAGTGGTATTTCTGATTAGGAAAATTACATCAAAACTAAAAACAGCATTTTTTGGACAGACCAGAGGGATTTAGGTGAGTCTGTTCATGAGTGTTTGAAAATGAGTGCAGAACAAAGGGTTGATTTTCAAACATGATTTATATAGAAAATAAAGATTTATTAAAGGACAGAGGTGAAAACTTAGCAATAAATGTATCAAATGTAATAGTTAAAATAAATGCACCCAATCTATGAATAAGAAGTTAATAAAAGTGATTAACTTGCAGTAGACCTGTACCTATGGGATCCCTAATTAAGATGACCGTGAATCAAACCAGTTTTTACTGGAATCGTCAATATTACAAACATCACCTCATGCCACAAGAATTAAACCATTTGTAAAACTCTTCAGCCAAGACTGCGCATGCACCAGACTGGTGAATGAAGCAAAAGGAGAACTGAACATTTTCCTTTTACCACATCTTTCTGCATAAAACAGCAGATAATTTTTGCATCAGTTGCTAACTTATCCAGCCCACTCAGCCGGACTGACTTGACAGCAAGAAAACAGTGCTAAATTTGTTTGGCTACTGTCTTTTTTTTCCTCTTTATTTTTATTTCTTTTTTTTTTCCCCCCAGTTTTGTATTCCTGCTGATTTGCAAAGTCTCAGGTGAGTGAGTTATGAGTTGTTTGTCTAACAGCTCCTTTGTTCTGATCTGTGCTTCAGCAAAAACTGGAAAAACCTGTTCACTTACTCTTTTTTTTCTTTAATCTTCCTCACTCCTATTGGTAGCTGCAGCTTGTACACATGCAGACAAGGTGGTGCCTACCTTTCATATGAAAAGCTGCCTTATAAAGCCAGGTTGCATTTAGCATTATCCCAGAGTTTTTCTAGCCTCATACAGGCTTTGGTGGATGCTCCATGACCTAAACTCCATTTGCTCTCCATGAAATCTGTTTAGGTTGTTATCTTATTTTTTTCAAGCAAAAGAAGTTGTGTCTCCAGTGCACTCAAATAATAATTTCTGAACTTTAGATCTGCAGAACCCAGCCATGTGAAATGTACTTTTTTGGACACAGAAGTCTGCCTTACAGCATCTGCACATGGCGTGGTGTTAATGTCTGTAAGACAGAACAAACAGTGAGGAGGCAAGCTAACGCTGCGTAAAGCAGACAATTTGAGAAGAAACTTGTTTCCATCTCTTTCCTTTTCTTCTTGCTTTGTCCTGCTGTTGGAACAAGAATGGGCCAGCTGTGTGGACGATGCATGCAGCTCCTGCGGGACTTCGTAGGCTTTGTTCAGAGGATGTCCTCTGACTTGGTGCAAGGCATCAAGGAGTGCTTAGCTCTGATAAGCAAATGCTCCTGCTTAAAACAAAACAGCTCTAAAAACAGGCAGCTGTACAAACCCATCTTACAGCCTCATGAGAGAGTGACAGCACAGGAGTTTCTGCAGCATATTGAAACAGGTAAGAGGACTTGTCTTTTTCTAAAGGATTGTGAAAGAGGAAGGAGATTAATTTTGTGGGTTGAAAGCAGATTGTTAGCTGATTTGCTCTAGCATGCATTGAGCAGCTTGGTGACAATGAGGAAAGGCCAGAGCTGCAGAGCATTTTCTTTGTGTCCAGGACACCAAGGGCTCAAGTGGTGCAACAGTTAGTTGGATCTAGGTAGAAATAGTCAGTCACTCTCTTGCTCTGCCACCACAGTTAGTACATAACCAATGTAAATGTGTTTCATAAAAGTGAGTCCTTCTAGAAATTAAAGTTACTTTTTTGAAGTCAGTCAAAAGGAACTGACAAAGGTGGACAGGGGCTTTGTTAAGACTAGAATCTATGAGTGCTGAGTGAGGTATGTGAGTGGGCAGATCACAGTGTGCACCTCTGTGTTCGCTGAACACTGGGACTTAGGCTAGGAATGGGGAAGATCAAAGTCACTCTGGGAAAAGCATCACTGAGCTCTCAGGATTCCAAGCAATTGGGATTCTGCTTGAATCAAAGCAGATCCATAACTCTTCATCTGTCTCTGCTTTACAGGTTATCTGTCTAATTCCCCTGCTTTTCTGTTTGTGATGTCCTCTTTGTCCTGTCCTAGGATACCATATCAATAGGAAAATTTGGTTTTTTATTTAATTTCTGATTGCAATATGTCATCTTGGATGAACGTATTAATCTATAAACAGTCCTCATCTCAAGAAAAGGGGCCCTTGTTGGTTTTGCTTTGTCTTACAACTAATTTGGTATACTGCTTTATATTTAGCAGCTTTGGGTTAAAACTACTACACAAAATGCGGTCTCCTACTTTCGTTTATGTGAAGGGTGTGGAACTACTATTTCTTGACTTGCCTTTTTGGGAACATGAAACAATCTTATGTGGGGAGCCAGAAGAGACATTTTTGCTTGGTGTGACATGATTGATGCTGTTTGAAATGATCTGTCATGGAACAACCTTTGGAGTAACTGCTGTGACTCTGATTGTGTGTGAATTAGCCTCAGCTGGTTTTAGCTGGTGTCATTGTCTAGTAAATGTTGTGGATCCTGTGCTGCCAATAGAGTTCACTGATTGTCACACCTTTAACACTGGTTTAAATCCTGACATTCATATCCAGAATAGGGACAGATCTTTCAGCTTTTTATACAGTAGATATCTTCCAGGGGTGAATATTTTCTTCCAAAGGCTAGCATTTTCCTGACTCTATAGGAGACTGTCTTGGCAGTATCCCTGCACAGTTGATATATATATCAATATATATATGAGATATAATGAAGGGGAGGCCAGAATGACTCCTTGTAGCAGCCACTGGTGCTCCTTGAAAAGACTGTGCATTTCCTGGGAGATCCTTTCTTCTTTGAGATCAGTCTTCAAAAGTCTGGTCTGTCTTGGATCTGTGGGAGTTGGGGTACAGCAGCAGGAAGCCTAGAGCTTCTCTGACAGCAGCACACAGATAACACTGAGTGTTTTCAGGGAGGTCCCTCTGTCCACAACAGGACACATACAGCACCCAGGAAGCAGAACCAAGGTTCATTCTTTGAATAGCCAAATCTCGATGCTTAGACAAATGGAGGCAGGAAAGTCTCACAAAGAGAATCAAGACACATCCCTCTTACTTTAACACTCACCTGTGTATTTTATTTCAAGAGAAAACAAGACTATCTTCGGTTTTGAACAAAATATAATAAGCAAAAAGACAGTGTTTGGACAGTTTGGGTGCAAGGAGAGACTTAATGGTTGATCACCACACTCATCTGTTAGCCAGGGCAGCAAATTTTTATATTCTAAACAAGTGAAGATTTTGAGTGGTTTCAGCTTTATCACTCTCCCAAAAAAAACACAGATAAGTGGAAGAATCAGACAGATTCGGGTTCAGGTAGTGAAAGGAACAAAATTAAACCACATGAAGAGATTTTTGGGTTTTTTTCTCTAAAACTTTGCACACATAGACAAGTCCTTCCCTTTGTGTGTATTACTAATTATTAAAAAAATTGATCTTTATATGAAGTAGTTCTGTGAAGCTCACTTACCTAATCCTGAGGATAGGAGTTTGCTAGTCTTGACAATGTCGTCAACTTCTAATGGCTTGAGATATTGGCTGTGTTTTGCACTGAGGCATGAAAGCTCATGCCCTTCACATCCCTCACATTTCTTTGTCCCATGAGAGATAAAGTAGCTAGATATTTTTCATAGAGATACTTCAATTATTAATGCACAGCTTTAATCTACTGCCTGAAAATATATCTTATAATTGTGTGCTCCACCAGTCGATCTATCATATATTACCTTTTTAAGGTAATATTTTAACTCTGTTCATTGGTTCAATGTCTCTTTCATTTTCCTCTCTACTGCTCCATTCTACATATTGTATTATACAGTGACTTACAGAAGTCATGCATGGCTGCTATTGCATGATGAGTGTTGTTGAACATCTGATTTATTAATAGGGGAGCTATCATACTTGAGAACAGGTAGACTCATGCTAGAAATGTGAGCCTAAGGCAAGCCCATTTGCAGTCCATGTTGCTATTCCTTTAAATCCTGTATTTCAATACCCAAGACAGGAAACACAATGAACTTCAGATGTGGTAAATTAGAAATATAGATTCCTTCTATACTTGGAAATATATATAGAAGTACAAAATAAATTAGAAATATATACTCTAACTTAGCTAAGAGCACCATGTTCAGTATTTTAACAAAGATTCGGAAAAAAATAAAGATTTTTGTGGAGAATAAGAACACCTGCATTTAAATTAGACAGCATAAAAGTGTCCAAAGGTTATAACTTATCTTGTTTCCAATCACTAGCTTTGTGAGCTTGACAAGAGGCATTGCCAAGGACAGGTTATTCCCAGTTCATCTATTGCTTCTGCTCATGGAAACATGAATAAAGATAGATGGACTTTATGGAGTTGTTCCAGTTCAAAAATCCTTATGTGTTTCGTTGGCTGTAAATTTTAATTTTTTTTTTTAACTAACCCTTTTCCAATGTAATTGAGCCTGTACTGTCATTTTACATCTTTAGATTTTGAAATGTCTCCACTTGAAAAGGACCCTCTGGAAGCCTTGAGGACCTTATCCTTTTCAGAAAACCCAGGTTTACAGCAGTCGGCTGCCCTCTATTACTTGCATATGAGTCAGCACAGTAAGTTATTTCAGTAAGCATTAGAAAATTTTCACATAATTATAAATAAAAATATTTTCTGAAACTGTGAAACTCCTTTTGATTCATTAAGCAAGTGGTTTTTCACTTTCCTGCTATGTTGTTTGCCAAGGAGGATGGAAAACTGACATTGCCACGTAGGCAGAGTCAGTTCTGAGTTTTGCTATAAGGAGATATCTCTCATGATTATAAAACACTGTTATTTAGGAAGTTGTTATATTTCCGTGAAACTCAGAAGAACCTGACTTATTTAGAGTTAGCGTATACTGAATCTCCTGAAAGCAACACAGTCAAAGTACAGTGAAAGGAGATGGAGATAGTGACCAATTAGTTTTATATTATTTACAAAAGAGGACAAAGCTCCAGAAGCCAGATTGTAGTGAAAATTTATGAATGAAACATTCTTCTTTGTTCCAACTATTCTGTGAAAACACTTGGCTCTTGAGGTAGTTTATTAATGATTAGGAGTCAGCCTAAATATCCCAAATGAAATATCAGCAGGAGTTTGGGTTCTACAAAAAGGTAAAAATATTAGCAATAAGCAGGTTGCAATTTATTTAGCTATTTATTTTAATTTTACTTCAAAGAGAATATTCTGTCACTTGGATGATAGCTTCATCCCATGTATTTTTTGCTGGATAAAAAGTGCAGGTAGCCACAATAGATCTGCTCTGAGGCAGAATTACTTGTTTGGTAGCAAGGCATGCTGCTTCCCTTCCCGTGATGTTTTTGAAGTACTTGATTATTCAAAACCCCTTCAGGAAACTTGCCCTGATTGCTGGTAACAGTGGAATTTTAATGAGGTGAATACCACTCAGCCTGTCTGTGGGAGCACCTGAGGCTTAAGTCCGTCAAGGGAAAAATGTGACTGTGGTGAAAAATGGAACTCATCAATATTTCCTCTTATTCTTGCAGTGAACATCCCCCTGCCTGTAGAGCATCTGGAATCTTTCTATGCCTTACTACGTTCTGCTGACCTGGAGGTGCAGCAAATGTCTTCCTTGTCCCTTGTCAACTTCTTGCTGGAAGGAAATAGTGAGTAATTAATGACACATCTCTCTTCAGGTGAAGAAGTATCTCTTCAGCTAGACTCAGAAGGAGGGCAGTTCAACACAAATCTAGATTCCTTATTTTGTGTTCCTGATAGGACAAGTTTGAGTCTGATTCTGACTGCAGATATGTAGCTTTTGGTGATGCCAAGATATATCAGATCCCTCCAGCTAGATTATATAATATGACAAGAGTTCTTGGATCTGTGTGCAAAGGCTGATAAATTATTCCCAGACTGGTGTGGGAATTCTATTTTCATTCTTGAATCTACATTTTTCCTTTCAAACAATAGATACAGCACATAGAAATAAACTCTATGTACGAGACAGTGCTCATTTTCTGGGTATTTATGAACCGGACCTTAGTCTTAAATTGCTTGCAGAGAAAAAAAATAGTTTATATGATCTGTATAATTCACTTACTTCTGTAACTAAAGGGGAAGACAGATTTGAGATAGAATCTGGGAGATGCAGAAGAAAAACTTCCCCGTGAAGTTTATGTTGATAGACAGGGCATGGATATGCCACACCTCATCAGTGGAGTCCTTGTTGCATCTACTACTGCACTCCTGGGCATCTGGGCCACAGCAAGTGTTCCATCCTACAGTCCCATAATAGCAGAAGACAGGGTCAGTCTTCAGTGAAGCTGGCCTTTTTCTTTGCTTTCTTTTTTAAGGATTTTACTGCAAATAATATCATATCACTATTTACAAAGAAAAAAATAATATTTAAAGGGTAGACCACAGAAGAAAAGGAAAGGATGGGGGTGTTGCCAAGTAAATTGTGAACCTATTGAAAAGCTGCAGTTGCTCTTGCCAAAATTAACCTGATTTGGGACCTTCTGGCCTAAAACCTCCAAACATCTGTTAAACTCTTTAATGCAAAGGGAATTAAGCAAACCCAGCTAGGGACTGTGAGCCCAGTTTCGAGCTGTTTCCATCTTAGGTCTGTTTTGTATAATCATAATATAGATCTCCAAAGCAGTCGATGGGTGATGTATTCTTTCCACAAAATCAGTAACTGTTTACTTTTTTATTTGTCCATTTTTTATTGAATTTTTGAACAGTTGACAAAAAATTAGTTGTCCAAATGGGTTTACTTGAGCCAATTCTGGATCTGCTTGAGTCAGAGGATCCCACTGTCCAGTGTAATTCCTGTGCCTGCATCATGACTTTGGCTGTTTCAGGTGAGTGATCTCTTTGCCTTTATTCTCTACTGTGAATTCATTCAACTCTTCCATCATATTTTAAGATGAAACAACCTATTTGCATCTGGTTTAAGAGTCATAAGACACAGCAGCAAATTTTGGTATTCCCACATCAAAAATTAAACCTCCTGACATTCCAGATATTTTTCGCAGTGTTTATGACCTTTGTGCTCTTAAGATTACAGACATTTTTCTGATTTATATCTTAAATGTATTCATGACTGGCTTATCTTTATTAATGTCTACATTGGCTTTTGCTTCAGAAGTTCTGTCTCTCTGATGTCTATGCTAATGAGGTTCCTTCATTTTACTAGGCTGAGAAAGTCGAGGTCTTTTAAGACTCCTCTTGTAAGTGAGATTGTCTGTTCATCTTCAGAGTCCTTCTGGGTGTAAATGATATGCTCCAGGAATGGAACACAGCATTTGCATGTGCCGTATCCTGATACCACAGGCCTCAGGCATTGTTACAGTGCCAAGATACAGATAAATGCTGCATGAATTCTGTTTTGGATTCATCTCTTCTGAAAGACAAGCCACCATGAATGTGCAGTATCTCACCTGGGGTTTCACCTGTGCCTTTGATTGTGGCATGTATGGAAATATGTTTTGTGGTACATCTCATGGTAACACTTGCAGGTTTGGTGATTGTGCCATGGTGATGTTGTCATCCTACACCTGACTTAATCACTTAGTCTTGTTTCTCCTCTGCTGCTGTTTCCAGCAGACGCCAAGTAATCAAGGCTCTACCACAAATCTTTCCAAGTGCACATCCCTGCATTTTGTACAGGTTTCATTCTGTTTCCATTGCTTATCTTCTAACTTGTCTGTTATTTGTAAAGTATTCTGGTCCTCCACAGCATTGACAGTTCTACATTTGCATCTTTAACTCCCTGGTTCAAAGCAAGTACAGGCTATCCCTCATGAAATTCAATTTGTAGCCTCTTCCCAGGTGGTCATTCCCATTCAGCAAAACTTGCTGCCAGTTTGCTTTCAGTCAGTTTGTTATCCATCATGTACTGCTTGCATGTATCACCAACTTCTGCTTAACTATGCATATTTCATATAATGATACTAATATTTTCCTGGTATCCAGACAGGTAAGTTCAGCCACAGTTACCAAAAGAAAGGTTATCATGTTAGTCTGTCTACCTTGTGTAAACTCATAGTTCTCCTCTACAAATTGTGTACAAGTCTATAGAAAAGCCATGAATAACATTTATTTCTCTTCCTGTAGCATTTATTCTGCCAGCTTCCCTCTCCAGTAAGGGAAGTTGCAGTCTGATATCCCAGAAGGCTGAGGGAAACATGATCAAAGTGTTAATTTCTCATTTAAATATTTATGTTGCAAAAGAGGAGTGGATAAGCAGGATCCAACCACATGAAAGTACTAATTTGCATTTTATCCCACCTTTTGGTCTTATTTTCAGGTTTTTAAACACTTTTCCCTTAGGAGCTTATTTTTTAAGCATTGTATATTATTATCAGGTTAAGAATTCTACATACTACATTACTTTGTGTGGAATGCAAATTGCCTCATTTAAATGTCTTAATCAGGCATGGCATCACTAAACTTTTAGATACTTGGCACTAGAAGGACTTTCTTCGTGTAGGGTTAGGGTTAGGTTAGTTAGTGAAGCTAAGACCCTGAAGATTTACAGAGAGATGTCCCTTCATCTGTTTTAAACAGTCTGTATCTAGCACACAGTCTTAGTGCACAGTCTAAGTGATTTGTTTGTGTGCCTAAAGATGTTACTTAGTCCTGAAGACACTCTTGCCCTTCTAGATGTCTAATCTGGAATATAGGGAACCCTCAGCTGTTTGGATCCTTGCTATCTTCATTCCCCTCTGGTCTTCCAATGCCTTTGCACACTCCCTTAAGCACCAGTGTCCTTCTGAGCACAAGTACTCCAAATTAAGCACTCAAGGAACTTTCAAAGCTGAACATAGAGGTAAGCAGTCCTGCATAGGCTGGATGGCTGCTAGGAATTTGATCAGTGTCAAGGATCTCTGTCCCAGTTTAACTAGGATTTAAATGGGCTGGATCCATTTATTTGTTTTTCAGACTATATTTAGGTACCACAGCAATGAAACTAAAGCAAGAGGCAATTCTCCACGGTCTATTTTAATTTTAACTCACAGAGTCTGATATTTTTAAGTGTCTGCTTGAAAAAAGTATTCTGCTCAGTCATGTCCTTCAAGAAGGCCATTTATGCAAAAAAATATGGAAGCACAACCAAATTAGGAAGATCCTTAGATGGCTTTAAGGTGACTAAAATTCTGCATGAAAGAATGGTCTTAATTCTGTTGCAATAAGCATGCAAGACTATATACAGAGTGAAACTGTTCAGCAGTGTTACTGCAGATCATGTGTAAACTGAGTTCTCTCCCTGCTGCAATAGGGAGCTGAAAATAAGAATAGTAAATTAACACATCCAGATGAAAAATATTTGAAGGTTAGTTCGTTCCAACAGAAGCATTTGTCCACGCAGCAAAAGGACATATGTATAGTTGCAATTATCTGCAGTTTGTCAATCAGTGAGTGAAAGGAATCAGTTTTAAAATAAGAACTCTAGAGTACTTCAGAACAGAACTAAATGTTCACATCTTCAGGGTTTATGAGGGCCTGAAAATCTGCTTAAAGCTAAAACAAGGAGGATGCACTGAGTGTAAAGCACATTCAAAATTGTTCTGATGGGATTTTTTAAGCACACAAATGTCAGAGAGTGGAAAGAAAGAATTTATAAATTAGTGAATTATTCAAACACAGCTTGAGTGTTGTTGATTCCCCACTTTAGAGCAGCATCTCAAACGCATGGCTTTCTTCTAAAAGCATTCCAAGGGGCATCAGTGGTTGCAGTGGCATCAGTGGAGGAACTGCATTTTTTAAGATAAATAGGTGGTCCAGGAGAGAAACATAATCTAGCCTGCCACATCTCTTGCAGACATGGCAATACAGTTACACATCTTGGTGAGATAGATTTCCCCATCCAGTCTGTCATCATAAACTGGCAAAACAAGTGTTCAGGTGCAATATCTGACAGATGAAAGAATTTGCCCAAGTTTTGTCCAAATGTTTGTAATCCTTTTTCTCAAATGTAAGGTTCTTTCCCACATTCACAAACATCCATGGAGTGTATTGTGTACAAGAATAAGGGAAGCAGTGATATCAAAATTCTTTCTTAATCTTTTTACCTCTCTTTTTTATTCAGCTGAGTAGTTTGCATCTCACCAGTTGGAGACATACAAAAGACTTTCTGCTTCTACTGAGAGAAACAAAAGAACGGTATGTAGGCAGATTAGATTAGAGAAGGGCTTGTCTGTGAAAGGGACCAGAATATTTCACCACAATAATAGCTTCCCACATGGAAAAGCTATTTTAAAATAGATTACTCTTCCTAGAAGAATTGTTTTTCTCAATTTTTTCCAGAATAAAAGTTATTGGCTTGAGTATATACTTATAGAAAGACAGAAAATTACTAGCCCTGGAATATTAAACTGATACTATCTGAACTAAACTTGAATAAAT
>VWYI01047421.1:0-16450 GCA_013399455.1 Anthoscopus minutus
CACTTCCAGGGATGGGGCAGCCACAGTTCTCTGGGCAGACTATGAAAAAAGAAGAGTTTCCACAGAACTGAACAAATGAATGGCAAGACCAGTATGAAGAATGACTTCCTTATGATCTTGAAATGTCTTTTCCAACCTTTATGATTGTCTTTCTCTCTCATACAGAAAAAACACAGACAGCTGGTTAGATTAGATTGCTAGCACCAGGCGGTTACATTTAGGTGAGATGGATTTTTCCTCTCTGATCTTCGCATAGCACCCAGTCACTTCCAAAGATTTCACAGTCAAGTGAGGTATATTTACAAGTCAGATTATTGGGTTGGAATTAAATCCAGTATGTTATAATAAATTGACATAAAGTGGTGAAAGTTGACTAGCTCCCCACTACAACACAAAAAGGAGAATTATATATTCTGCTAATAAAAAATGCTCACTTTCTACAGTCTGTGTTTACTTATGACTCACCTGAATATAGGCTGAAATGAGGGGGAAGAAAACCTTTTATTGGTACAATTTCATGGACTTTGAGTAGGGGCATAGAAGAAATGAATTTGAAATAGTTCTATAATTTTAGCCTTATCTTCAGCTTCCCTAAATGATCATATTTCTCCAGAAATCAATAGAATTCTGTGTTTCCTACTTGGAGATTTCTCTCTTTGTACATCTGAGCTCAGTCATATGAGAAACAGACACATCAGTGAATGCTACCATTTTAAACTATTATGGTATAAAGAAATACTCTATTTTTAGTTTCAAAATTATTTATATTCTTTTGCCCCCTTTGGAAACATGGTCTTGACTAATAGTTACAGTGCACATGCTTCAACTTTTTTCTATCCTTCCTTTTGGGAGTACTCAGGGGAGAAAAAAAAAAAGCAGAATTTAAACGATATTTCAGCTTTTAGTAATTAAGCTCTGGTGAGTGTTACAAGAATATTTAATGCTTGCTTCTCTATCTGAAGAGGATCTGGAGACTTACAAGGAATTACAAGAACATGATTTACAAAACATAAAGCTCACATTGTCAGAGAATCCTCTGAAATGCCTTCAGACGAGGAGATTTTTTTCTAGTGTTCCATTAGAATCAGTGAGAGGGAAGAGTCTCACAGCGATCAGACATTTTTGTTGTTCTGTTTTGTTTTTCTCTCCCATACTTAGGAGTGACTTGTTGGGTTTTTTCCACCTCATGCTCACTCTCACAGATGAGCATTAGTGAGAGTTTGGAAATGGAAGGCCTTTCTGTCTGCAGCTAGCAGGGTCAATTCAGTGTGGCAGCTGCGAGCGGGTGACATAGACTTATATTGACACAACCCACTTTTTGCTGCAGAATCACAAAGCGAAAGCACCCGGGGCTCTTCTGCCTTTTTCAATAAGATACGAATTTTTGTCTTCCTTGTATTAAGCAGAGATCTGTCATCTTGACTTGTACACTAAATGGTCCATTCTGACTGCCTTGTTTGTGTCCAATCCCAGCCAGGATCTAGAAACATGTGTTAACATTCGGCATGTTTGGGGGCGAGCGGGAAGGGCCTGAGGCTAGACTCCCTGATGTCTGCTGGAGGGTAGTCAATAATCATTAGCCCTTCAAGTGGTAGATGCCCAACATAAACTGTATTAATTTATTTAAAAAATCTTTACTTTAAGCCACAGGGAAAGGCATTTTAGAGAACGCAGCTCCCCTGAAGTAACGAAGCAGTGATAAAGACGTAGTGCCATGGAAGTGAAATTCTGGTTTATTGAGAGGGGGGAGCATGGTTTTTTAGCGCTGTGTCATCAGCCGGAGCAATGGGAAACTATTAAAAGTAATTATCCCATGCCTCTCTGTCACTTAAGTTTATCCCTGTGGTGATAAAGAAGTGTGATTAGCCCCAAGTCTTTTCTGATTGCAAACAACTCAGCATTAGCCACAGAGCTTAACCTGCGGCGCTGGGGGAAGTTCTAATGTTCATTGTTGTCAACGCGAGGTAAATGAAGCTGGGCTTTTTAATTTTATTTTTGATGGAGCTCAAAGAAACCAAGTTTTTGTACTAATTAAATATTCAGAGAAACTGTGAAGCATCTCATCTAACTGTGACTGTTTATGTGTGGATAGGTGTCAGTGGCAGGCCAAACATTGCTGTCATTTATATTTCCACCCATCTTGGCATGAGTTGGGTGGAATGGTGTTGATGGAGAGACTTATTTAGCATAGTTATTTCTATGTTTTTCTACTGCACATATATATCAGATGTATTAAAGTGATAGAAAAAATTCCAGTAGAAGGCAGGGAACTTGTAAGATAGCATTCAGTGCACCCAAATTTTTGAAGTCCAAAAGTGGCCAGTTAGTCTTACCCCTTGAAGACTGCAAAAAGAACCAGGGACATCCAAAGTGAAATTCAATGCATCCTAAAATAAATAGAATGGGTTGCCCCTCTGAGGTATTTATTCACTTCCTTTGGCTATAGAGAGATCCATTGGGTTGATTTTCCCATTTTCATATAGCTGAAATCATGTGAGAAGAGTTCCAGTGGAAAAATGAAAGGATTCTCACACTGGGAGGAAATAGTCAGGTCCAAATTAATCTAGTTTATCATAACCTGTATTGTTTCCAAGAAAAAAATCTCCAGCAATAGGAACTCTGTATTCTTTTCTTTATATTTTTATATTATTATCATTTATTACTGCTACATTGTTAGCATTTCACAAGTGAAATACATTAAAGGAACTAAAAGGTATTCCTCTAAGACACTGAAAAAGCCAACAGCCCAGCTGAAGTCTCTACACCAACACAGGCAGCACAGGCAGTGAACAAGAGAAAATGCAAAGTGTAACAGGAAGGGCTTCTACAGGTTTGTCAGCCAGAGTAGGCTGACAGGAAGGTCAGAGAAAATTTACTCCCTGAAGAGCAAGGCAGGCAACTGATAACATAGACAAAGGGAAAGCTGAGGTATCCAAAAAATCTTGGCCTCATTCTTCACTAACAATGCCTCTTCCCGCAGCTTTTAAGTGGACAGGGAGTAGGATGGGGACTGTGGGATCAACATTCCCCTCCCTGTAAAAGAAGACCAGTTTCAGCTAAGGAAGCAGAACATACACAGGGCTATGGGACTTGATGAGATGCATCCCAGAGCGTTAAGGGAATCAGTGATGTAATTGCCAAGCCACTCTCCATCATATCTAAGAAGTCATGGCTGTCAAGTGAAGTGCCCAGTGACCAGAGGAAGAGAAACATCACTCTCATTTTCACAAAAGGTGGAAAGGAAAACTCCGGGAACAGTCAGCCTATCATCTTCACCTCTGTGCCTGGCAAGATTTGGAATGGATCCTCTTAGAAGCCGTGATGGGGAATATGCAGGACATGGAGATTATTTGAGAGAGTCAGCAAGGCTCCACCTAAGACAAGACCTACCACCTTTGTGGCCTTGTATGATGGAGTGACTGTACCACTGGTCCAGGGAAGAGCTGGGAACACCATCTACCTGTACTTCTCTAAGGCCTTTGTCCACCATGACACCTTTCTCTCTAAACTGAATTTGATGGATTGACTCTTAAGTGCATGTGGAACAGGCTGGATTATGAGGGCATCCAGAATGTCAGTGGCTCGATGTCCACGTGGAGTTAAGAGATAAGTGATTTTTTTCTCAAGGGTCCATTCCAGGACCAGTCCTGCCAGAGAGCTGGTAGATACCCCATCCCTGGAGCCATTCAATGTCACATTGGGTGGAGTTATAAGAAACTTGATCTAGTTTAAGATGTCCTGCTCATTGCAGGTCATTGGACTAGATGATTTTTAAAGATCCCTTCCAGCTCTAAATATTCTATGATTCTATGATTATTATATTTTATAGCATTATTTAGAGGTTTAAACCTGAATTTGTCACATTCAGTAATCATTTCAGATTTCTTAGAATTGTTTTCATGGCATCCGAGATGTGAATTAATTTTTAAGGCTTTACTGTAGTAATATATTTAGTTTAACAAGCCTTCCTCTAAGTGTATCTCAGTGAGGCCACAGGGATTATGCACATGCTCAGTTTTTTTGCTGGACTGGGGCATTAATCTTTAATATTATTGCTTTGGCTGTCCAGCTGGATAAACTGTCTGCAATTGGTTGCCCTAAAATAACTGCATATGCACTGGCAGATTCGATATCCTGTCTAATATATTGGAAAAATAGGTCCTAGGTGGAGAGCTACCAAGAAGCTGCTGGCAAAATGACCTAAGAAAGGAAGGCAGGCTTATTTGACAGTAAGTTTCATTATATCCTCCCTTTAATGCCATAGTTCTTCTGAAGAGTCTCATGTTTAACAAGACTAGGTGTGTAGTGTAGCAGGTTTTTCCTGCACAGCAGATGGGCATTGGCACATGTAGACCTGTGCATATCAAGAGCTGACACATCTCATTTAGCTTCTTGTTGTACTGGAAGGACCGACTTCTAATTTGTCCCAAAAATTTCCCAGTTTTCCATCTGATGCTTTAATGTGCAAGCCAGTCAGACAAGTTACTGCTAAATGATCCATATCAATTCTGAAAAAAATATTAAAGCCTTTGTCATGACCTAATTAAAAATGCCTTCCTTTATTTGTCCTGCATTAGAGCCGGTTGTGACAGTGCCCTGCGTAAAAGAGTTGGAAGAAATGCTTGTTTTCCTGTAGGATTTTCCACCTAAATAGCCAATTATTCAAACTGTGAGACAAGACATGTGATGATCAAGAGTATGCCTCCTCTGGAATCTGAAAGGGAATTTATTGGGAGAGAAATAAAACCATTTCTCATGGTTACCCTGTAGATAAAGACTGTAGGCACCAGAGATGTCTTACAGGACACAACCCTGGTGCTTCAAACGTCATTAACAAATATTTCTCTTCTCTGTCCTCAGAACTGCAAGTGAGGATACATCATGGGAGCGTGGATCTGCTGTTCTGCCTTTGAAGTACTGAAATTTCAGTGTCTGTTCCACACTCGTCATTAAGAGTATCTCCAAACAGATAAGTTACATACATTTGGATAGCCAAACAGAGAAGTTACATATTTTTAGATGGTGATGCCACATGTCCTATAAAGATCTTTCATACAAATAAGAACCAGAAAATATAATAATCCCTTCAGGAAGCCATTTTATGCCTACTTTTTTCTCATGTTCTTCTGTTCTTCAATCTTTTTTTGTGCTTAGTTGTTGCATTTTTTTTTGAGAAATATGTTAATATTTATTTGCTTATTAAAATCTTACAACAATTTAAGTCCTTTCATTAAATATTTTTTAAATATTATTTTTTTGTTATTTTGACCTAGTGTTTCTCCCTACTGCTTGCAGAAAACAAAATCCATTCTTTCACAGATTTATGACTGCAGCTGATCATGATTCTGAAACATTCTCTCTCACACGTTCTTTTCATTGATCCACTGTCTTACTAAATATTTACTGTTCCATTTCAAATTCACCCAGCTGTCTGTTCATTTTTTGTATTATTCTGAGAACATCCATCTCCCTCTTTCCTCACAAGGACCGGTTCATAGACAATGTCACATGCAATATTGATTTTCTCTAGGTTTTTTTTGTTGAGTTTGTTTTATACCAGGCTGTTAGAATGCTTTCAGGAAAATCCAAATATACTGAAGATTATTCCATCATGTGATCCTTTTCCCTTTCTTCTTGTACTTGTCTAGAACCAACTGTGTATTTTACCTGCCCCTGACTCCCACCTCACTTGGAAGGAAAGGCAACGCTTTACAGAGACACTTCCAGAGCAGAAATATCTTCTTACACATCTACTTTAAGACAGGATGAATTGCCTCTTTCCAAGGACTGTAGGTAGAAACCAGAGAACTCTAGGATTTATCTGGTTTTTAAGTGAGGTGAATCTCATCTACTTTTACTTCTTTAATCTGTCCTACTGGCAATGGGCCATAAGAATGATTGTAAAAGAAAGTAGGAATGTCTTTGGGAGCTGCACCTTTGGAGCATTTTTAAAACAGACTTACTGCAAGGAGCTCTGGGTTTCTTGTCTTGCATGAATTAAATTTTTGTATATGCAACTTGCCATTTATTCTCAATTAGTTGGGTCCTTTACACCTGCACAATGCAAAGAAAGAGATTTTGTTTACTGATAAAGTATTTAAAACTTATCAATCTGAATTACTATTTTATGTTGGGAAATGATTTGAATAAATGCAGGAAAAATAATTGGAAAAAACATATCTGTTATTTTGTTTTATTCTATTTCTATTGAGTAGTCTTTCCTTCAAGGTGCTTTAGGACCTGTATTTTTTTGCATTTCCAGGGCAAAAGCACAGCTGGAAAAATGCTAATTTCCTTGGCTGAGTGCAGCTCGGAGGTCTCAGACAGAAAGAAGCAAATCATCAGATGTTGCCAGGTTTGAATAACTGATTTGTTACATCCGTTTGCTTTCCAGAGAATCCCTCCCTGCCTGTCTGTCTGTATCCTTCTCTGAACCCCTGGAGCTGGAAGATTCTGCCTTAAAACTACTGGGATTAATTATAACCAACTAATACAAACTCTCTATCTACCCACACTGCTTCACAGAGGTTGAGAGAACACCTGAAATGATCCCCAAATGTGAGCACATTTATTATTTAGGCAGTGTTCCTCAGATTATAATTTTTGTTCTTCTACTCACTGTAAAAATATCTGTAAAAGTAAGGGATTGGAGGGTAAGAAGACAGAAGAAACATCCCAGAAGAAAAGTCCCACTGGCTTTAGGGCAGACAGAAAAAAATTCAATAGTGCTTATTTTAAACTTTTTGGACAAAACTATTACTTTTTGTTCTCAGTTTCATGGTGGGTTTTTTAAAAATAAAATATCCTAAACACCAGAACCTGTTAATTCAGTGTGTTGAGTTTGAGTTTTTCAGAGCCATGATTTAGGAGGAAAAAAGAACTTTTCTTTATGGAAGGCCTTGTTTTTTCCCTATGGAAAACAAGAAAAAGACACTTATACTACCTTGTGCTTCTCCTTTCCTAATCAACTAATTTTCCATTTGATATTTCCTGGCTCTCTACCAGTTTGTATTTCTCAACCATCCCTCTTGCAGGATTGTTATGTGCCTGCCACTGATGGCATCCACCAGGATCTGGGCTGTTGGGAGATGTGGGATGGGATTCATTTCACCAAGAGTCATTTGGTGCCTGCCATCCATTTGAAGATAAAAGAGAGAAATAAGCATTTCCAAAGAGTGATTTATGAGTCTCAAGGTTTAAAACACATCAAATGTATTGTTCAGTTAAAGTCAGCTTCGCTGCTGATGATCAAGAGAAGTGAGAACAGCTGACTCACATCTATAGGTTCATTTAGATGGCCAAACTTAGTTTCTGGCTTGATCCCAACTTCTCCCAGTGCTAAGGATGACATGAGAGGGTGTGGGATCAAATAGAATCATAGTGGAATCATTAAGGTTGAAAAACCCTCTAAGGTCACCAAGTCAAACTGTAAACCCAGCACTGCCAAGTCCAGCACAAGTCCATGTCCCCAGGTGCCACAGCCACGTTTTTTGTAACTCCTTCATAGCAAATTTAAGGTTTTACTGCTTTATTTAAGCATCTATCTATATGACTATGCCTTGAAAACAGAGATTATTTTATCTCATGCCTGGGTTGCAGATAATTTGTTCAAAAAGAACCAGAAAACAGTGCACTTCTTACTTTTGTTTTGATTGGTGTAGATCAATCTGATTACTTGATAAGGCAGACAAACCAGCACCAGGGGCCATAATTCACCTCCCTTTATACCCAGAGTTTCTCTAAGAGAGCAAAACTACTTCAAGACCTGAAGAAGTGTGAATTCAAGCAGCGTCATTTTCCAGTCAAGCTGTAGTTGCACCTACAATACCACATGCTCTTTATACTCACATACCCTCAGTTTTCCTTCCTCCTTCCTAAATCCCTTGCCTGTGTACTTAAACAACTTAATAATCCCATGTTTCCAACTGATTGTGCACTGCAATAAAGGCTGTACAGTCCTTCTAGCTGCTTTCTGCTGTAAATGCATTCTTCCTCTTTATCTATGCTATCTATTCATTAAATATGTATCTTTCTACTGGAGTTTTTAATCACCACAGGGATCTATTCCATTTCCATGTGAATGATTTGTTATTTCTTCTTTTCTTTTTGTGCAAAGAGGAAAACACACTTTAAAAGTAGAGAGTACACTACATGTTGTACGAGTAATTGCATCTTGCCCCTGCTTGATTCTCTTTGTACATAAATGTACTCACGTCACATATTTCAACTGCTGAAAGGACAGAAAGTTCAAAATGGATGGAAGAAGACATTCTTAACAGATGCTTTTCCAGTATCTCAACCCTTGCTTCCCTCTCTACCATGAATTAAAATATTAATCATAGAAAGCTCTTTAAATCAGAGTGTCTACATTTAAAAAGGAGTGAATTTAGCGTAGAAGAAAATAAGGCTCTGACTGCTGGAGCACAAGTCAGGCAAGTGTTATCTGTAGCCTGGGATGGAGGAGAGCATCCACATGGCCCTGCCAGTGTACACATGCCTTGGGTGCTCCTACCCACACCTTTTTGGGAGAGTTTGTCCTGTGCTTAGGGATACTGTCGTGTTCTCAAATGATTAAACAGAAAGCTGGACTGCTTTGGGCCACTTAGGGAAAGAATGGGGCAAGATTTGCTTGAACCAATAAAAAAATGCAATCTTGTCTCTCTAGAATGAGAAGAAATGGCCTTATCTTGTGCCAGGGGAGGTTTAGATTAGATATTAGGAAAAAATCCTTCACTGAAAGGGTGGTCAGACACTAGAATAACTACGAGGGCACCAGGGAACCAGGATATAGGTACCAGTGAAGTGACAGAGCCACCATCCCTGGAATTGTCCAGAGGTCTGTGGATTTGACATTTGGGGATCTGGTTGAGTGGTGAATACAGTGGTCCTGAGTTAATGGTTGGACTCAGTCTTAGAGGTCTTTTGCAACCTAAATGATCCTTTGATACCATATTACTGCTGTAGACTTCCTTGGTAGAAATTGGTTGGATTTTTGGAAAGCTAGGAAAAGCTTTTTTTACTGGGAGAGAAGTTAAGCATTGAAACAGTCTCCCCAAGGAAGTGGTGGGGTCACCATCCCTGGAAATGTTCAAAAAACAGGTTTACAGGGCACTTCCTGATATGGTTGAGCGGGCACAGTGGCAGTTAGTCAAAGAATGGGCTTGATGATCTTGGATAGAAGTCCTTTCCAACCTTAATGATTCAGTGATTTCAAACTGGAGATAAATCTCCCCAACGGGTATTAGCCTTTGTCTTAACGTGGAGTGAGTGATCTTTGGGAGGTGCTTTTACCTCCCCATTGACAAAAACCTCAATCAGACATTTGGTTGATTTAATTTCTCTGTAGCTGTGATTAAATGGGATGGATCTGACCTTTCTGTTTTCCTTTACCCCAAGGCTCAGTGACCCTCACTAAGGGCAATAAGGCCTGCCAGCAACCAGCAAGCCAGTGTTAATTCTGAAGTAAATCCTTGTTAGCCCGAAGCTCTGGTCACCTCCGAGTCCTTGGCTGTCTATTCTCATGATAGAAAATCAAAAAGCACTGTCCTTTTTAGGATCCACACACATGTCACAGTAGAGTCTATGAAAAATAAAACCTCTGCCTCCTCAGAGACTTGGGGAAATTTAAAATGTTTCTTGATGTGGTTGGATTGTGGGTCATGGCTTTACTATAGGCCTGATCCAATAGTTAATCATGCTCTGTGGCTCTAAGTCTTTCCTGAACAACATATGGGTGGGAGAGGCTGTGTAAAAGTAAATGAGATAGGGCCTTTATGGCATTTAGTCATTGGATAAAATTAATACTCCAGAAAAGGGGAGTGAGGAAGAGGAAATTCTTACTTTACGTATTTTAAGGCCTTTTTTATCTTTGCCTAAATGAAAAGACAATGAAAAATGTCCTGATACTGCTTGAGCTCCCACTATTATTTGCATTGGCACGAGATGCTTCATATCAATTTTACTGAATTTTAGCTTTCTGGAAGCCAGGTTTCTGACCTAAGCTTAGCAACTGGTTTCTGTTTAAGCAGAGAAATTTCCAAAGAGTTAACCATCCCACCCCACAGTTCCTCTTATTTCTGTAGTTTACAGAAACTCACTTGAAAACTGGGAATATTTGGATTTTGGAATAAACTCCGCCCCTTATCTGCATGCAGCTTTCTAATAGTAAGAAGAGTTAAACATTGCGACAAACTCAAGGATGTATTTAATTTACTTTGTAAAAGCATCTGGTTTTTCCCCATGGAAAAAAAAATTACAAATTAATTTGTATTTCATTATAAATTTCATTGCTCAAGTTAACTGAAGATGTCTCAGTAACCTGTTTTGGACACTACATGATGTTGCCTGTGAGATTAATTTTTTCCTAATTCTTTTGTCTAACAAACTGTAGAGAGCAGAAAAAGCTCAACATTGTCAGCAACACTCTCAAAACATTTCACTAGTATGGTGAGCACCCACCAAAGTCTGTGTTTGCTCATTTAACTAATTTCCAGCAGCCCAAATTAAAAAGGTCACTCACACTGGGACACTCAAGTTAACTTGTTTTTATTTAGAGACATTAGTTAAAAAATCATATCTAACTTTTATTCATTAAAAAATAAAAGTTATAATCTGGCTTTAATTAGTAATTAAGATAATATATCATAGCTACCCATGGTTCTTTAGCACTGACAGGTTAGCTCCTGGGTAAAAAAAGCAGGGAGGATGAAGTTACCCGAAGTTACATCAGAAAGAAAAAGTAGATTTGAATTTACTGGTTGCTTGATTTTGGTTTCATTTAACATTTGTTTCAGGGCTTTATTTAACCTTTTTCTCTCTGGCATTATTTAACCTTTCACTTTTATGAACAATTAAAGGCAAATGACTATAAGCCCTTCCAAAAACAGAAAAATCTACTGAAGCCAAAGGGAACATCATCATTTTTGCAAAAGAGAAAAAAAAAATAATTTACCTTTAGGCTACTTAAACACTCAATTTACCAAATTACCCCTGTTTAGTGTAATGGAATAAATGGCACGCATAGAGGATTGCTGTTGGCAGGGTATCATTAGAGCTCAAAAGGTAATGGGCCCTGAATTATGCCCCGAGGAGCCCGGGATGCTGCAAGCTGAAGCTGAATGACCATCTATCAGAAGTTAGAGGGGAGAACAGACACACAGGAAAAGAAATCCAAAAACTGAGATTAATTTTTGTTGTTTTACAGTGCAGATCTTATCCATGACTCTCAGACTAGCATGAAAACCATTTAAATGGAGTTCTTTTCTTCAGCTGTAAATGCTTGGAGGTGAGCTGGTAATCCTAGGCTGTCTCTGTGGTCATTGGGAAGAAATAAGCATTTCCACAACGTGTTTGAGCCCACATAGAATAGGTCAGATGAACACCCACCTTCACTAGCAAGTTCCTATTTTGTCATCAAGCTGCAAGTTAAGTGAATAAATCCTAGTCAGCATGATTATGGAGTGGGAGGGACTGAAAAAAATATTTTAGACAATGTAAGTCTTAGGAAATCAATATTGTGTGGGTCTTGGACTTACATTCAGAGAATGAGACTATGAATAATTCCTGAATTGTTTGTGTGGGAAGGATGATGAGACTGCCAAAAGAAAACTCTTCACTTTTGCCTGCAGGACCTTCCTGCCACCACTCATCTTTTACAGCACAGAATTATAGGATCACAGAACGATCGAGCATCCTGAGTTGGAAGGAACCCATCAGGATCACCAAGCCCAGTTCCTGGCCCTGCACAGGAAACCACAACAATCTCACCCTGTGCCTGAGAACATTGTTCAAACATTTCTTGAACTTTGGCAGGTTTGGTGCTGTGACCACTGCCCTGAGGAGTCTGTTCAGTGCTCAGCCATCCTCTGGGTGAAGAAACTTTTCCTAATGTCCAATCTAAACCTCGGATACAGGTTCATGCCTGAGCTTCACATGGAGTATTACAGTCCTGTTGTCACTGAGCTCAGAACTCACAGGGTGGACATCTCTCTGTAGAGTGTGTGGAAAACAGTCTGTCCCATCCACGTACACAGCTGAAAGTCTCCACTAAAATGTCTCAATTTTTATGGGAGTTATTTCTCCTCCTCAGAAATACAATCGTCTGCTTCCAAAATCTAAGCAAAAACAACCTGCCATCATTTTCCCATCTTTGTAAGAGGACTATATCTTGTTAACTTTCATATCCTTTAATGACTGTTCCTTTCCTTTTCCACATTGTGAGCCTGGTTTTTTTGGGGGGGTTTGTTTGTTTATTTTTGTTCTTTCATTTGGAAACAGAGGATTGATCACTGCTTTAATTTTGGTAGCAACTATAATTCATTTGGTCTTAGCAACAGAACAGGAATGATGAGGAGAAATAATGATTCCAGTTCATTGAAGATCTCATTGTATTTTAAGCAAAAATTACTATTCAACTGCTGCAAATATTTATTTCACGTGTTTGTAAAAAAGAAAAAAGTCATAAACAAGTTTGATTCGCAGCATTGCCATAGAAGTAAACCATCCTTTTGTACTGAACAAACAAGAAGTTAGGACATTCACTTTGGATGTGAAAAATAATTTCAGTTCCTCTCTTGCTCACAGAGGGGATTAATCCTTTATCTTTCAATTGTTAAGGGAGTGTCTCCATGATCAGTGTGGAACATACCCTGAGGTGGAATGCTTTCAGTCATTCCTGGTGGTGCCATTTCTCTTTGCATAAATAATGAAACATGCACCGAGCATAGACTGAAATGCAGCTCTCCCACCTCTCAAGTGATCCTCCAAACACCAGGTTACAGAGTCCTGATATTGAAATATTTTTAAGCAAAAGCAGGGCTTATAAAATGAGGAGAGCAACTTTCTACATGGGCAGATATTGATGGAACAAGCGGAAATTATTTTAAAATAAAAGAGAAGAGATTTAGATTCAATATTAAGAGGAAATTCTTTACCTAGAGGGTGGAAAGGCCCTGGGACAGGGTGCCCAGGGAAGGTGTGGCTGGCCCATCCCTGGAAGTGTCCAAGCCAGGTGGGACAGGGCTTGGAGGAATGTGGTCTAGTGGAATGTGTCCCTGTCCACGGCAGGGGTTGGAACTGGATGAGCTTTGAGGTTCCTGCCATCTGAAACCATTCTATGGTTCTATGACTCAATAAGAGAGTGTAAGGAGTGGTTACCCCAGAATACTTCAGGATATTGGGATGAGTAGAGACTCATATACACACAGGCACCATTACTGAGTGAATTGAAACCTAACTGTTGCTGTATCATATAAAAGACACTGCAAAGTCCAGTTTTTAATTGGCTATTATTTTTAGCCACAACCCTTCTTGAAAGTTTTGCAGTAAATAAAATTATTTCAAATTTTAAAAGTATTTGAGGATCTAAGAATATCAGTTGGAGTATTCAAGTATTGAGCCAATATTATTATATTCCAAATATATTTCTTATTCCAGATATCACCATTGTCTTCTTAACATTTACATTTTCTCTGTACTATAAGACTGAAAACTCTACTTCTTCTGTGAATCCATTTTACTGCATTTTGCACTCCTAGAATTAAATGTTAGATTTTAAACTGATCTCTAGATTTAGGGTGAATGAAGAATTTTCTTTAGTTAACCTTTGTTTGTGCTCTGGAAAATTGTTTTCATTTTGGTCTAAAAATATTCCTCATCAGAGAGATCTGGGGCAAAACCTTGGATATTAAACAAAGTCTTGGACATCTGTTTGAAAGGATCACATTATGGCTCTGAGTGTTTTATTTCTTTTCTATAAGGTGTCAGAGCATCCTCTGCGATCTGTGATGTGTTTCTTCCTAATGAGAGGATGTTCTGTGACATTTGGAGCCATGGATTTGTGGGGTTTTTTTCCAAGTCTTTATTCTTACAATTGTCTGAGGGACACAGATCGCAGGTGGCTGAGATTTAAGGTGACCCTGCTGAACTCCTCAGCAAGGGCTGTGCCAAACGTGGAGCAAACCCCACGACAAATGACAGAAAGCTTGGCTGCATCACTGTGTTCATCCTCAGCTGATGGAAAGGAAGATGGGCCAGGAGTGTTGAAGGGAGTCAGGCCAGAAATGGGGCAGTGTCAGAGCTCATTAATGTCACAACAACTCCAAAAGCCAGTCCTTGTTTAGACAAGCCCTGGGGCGATCCTAATTGACAGTGTGGAACTCAAAGCCACCTTTACTCCCTGTCCAGTGGTGTTCACCATCATTATAAAATTTATCTCTCTTGATCTACCCCTGTGAGGAAGGGAATGGTTACCCCATTTTAAAAACAGGTATAGAAATAGCAAACCACTTGACTTATGACATCCAGGACATTTATATCCAAGCCAGTAAGAGAACCCACATCACCTATTCCTTAGGTTGGCATATTTATATCCCCATGACCATATTCTTCAAATGTCAGATATTTTTAAAAAATATTAAGCAAATTAATAGTACATGGGTTAGCAACAGATTAACAGAATGATAAAAAAAATTCAAAAATGGAGTCTTCACATTCACATTGAGTCTGCTTTAGAAAGTGCTTTGATGATTATCTAAAAATATAAAAGAATTCAGCTTGCATCCTAAACACAGACATGCAAAACCTATCTCCCTTTCTCTCTTTCTTCCTTAACATTAGTAGATATTGTTTCTTAAACAAAAGTTACTGATTTAATATTCTAAGTTATCTTCTTTCTAGAGATGTCCCTGTTTCAGATGGAGGGTGGAACAAAAATGATAAAATTAACAATACAGTCAGGAAGTGGGGAAAAGGCTCCTTACTGCCTTGTGAAAGAGTCACAGCTAGCTGATGTGTAGGATATGTACCATTACTTCCCCCTTAAAATGGATTTAAACTTTGCCAAAGACAAAATTTTAAATAAAAAAAATAATTGTTACATATTGTAATTCACAGTCTGTTTTTAAACACAGTGTGCTTACCTCCGAGAGGTTTTTATTTAAAAGGAAAAGAAAAATTTCATCTAGCCACTATCAGTATCCCACAATATGCTTATTGAATGCTGATCCAGGCAAAAAGAACAGCTAAGTAGGAGGAAGTCTGCATTTTTGTGTATTAAAAGTGATAGAAAGCAAGATCCTAACCTAAAAATATTTGATTCTGTAATCAGTAAGTTATGAAAAATCAAAACAAAGCCACTTCTGTAATTTAAGATGATGCAAAGCCAAGTCAGTTTAAGTGTTTTGAATGGATTTTAAAAGCTGAGTGGTGAAGACCATCAATATTAGAAATCAAAGAATGTGAAGAGAGACTAATTTAGATCTGAAAGCTTATTTTGGGCTTTCTTAAGGTTAAAAACTAAAAGCTATTTTAAATACAGGTAAAATGTACTTGGCAATCTCTAAAGGAGATCACAGTGATACTACATCTAATGAAGCAGGTACAGACAAGAGACAGTGTCTGATGGAAAATACAGAAAAAATTATAAAAGCCCCTTTTGATGCTAAAGCATCATGAAGTGGCACAAGGGGTGGCCCTGAAAGTAAAGGAATAAAATAAATACTGAGTCTTTTGTAAAGCAAATGTGCTGTACAAATAACAGCATGCAGACTATTCTGGTGTTGTGAAAAGGACTGACTATAAGCAAGGTGAACTGAAGAAATAAGAACAGATGCAAATATTCTTACACAAACAGAACACAGATGGAAATACACCACATGTACCTGACTGTGGTGGAAAGGCAGGTTAGATGGATCCATAAGAATTTCCATCCATTTTCTACCTATATATTTTATTTCTACTACTCCTGTTATTACAAATAAATATTTGTCTATATTTTAAAGAATTTAGTGTCATTCTTTCCACTCCAGACAAAGACAATATTTTTACATTACAAATTGAGAGCTCTGATCAAAACATTAAGCAAATTTGTTCTAAATTTCAAAGCAAAATATTTACCTTACACAAGAAAAAAAATCTTCCTTTTATGCAACTTAGAATGGAACATTTTAATGTTTTAGAACTCTCTTTTGTAACTCAAGAATAGGAAATTCATCAAAATCAACTCTTTGTCACAAAGCAGTATAAACACCTACATGTATTAAAAATTTTAATCAGAAGAAAGTATCTTCTCAAACCTCCCAAGTGTCATAACATTTGATCTAAGAATGATATTTGGAGTCCTGAAGTGTCCCTCAGCATCTCTTTCCCATGGCTTGTTAAAAAGGATTTCAAGACTGCAGTCCCTCCTGCATGCATGGTGACTTTCTATCCCTAGAGTTATGCTGTGGGATTCCACCTTTAAGGCAACCCAGGAGCTGCAGGTGTTTGTGGTCAAAAAGGAATGACAAAAGCCAGATAGTCCACAAAACTTACAGAGGTTTATTCATAAATTATGCACTTGGAATGATGCATAACTAATGAAGTCAGCGTTAGTTCCTGTATTTCTAGCATAAGAACATGGTGGATTTTGGATAATGGATTGGGTAGAAGAGAAGAGAGAGAAGGAAAATAG
>VWYI01047423.1:0-29527 GCA_013399455.1 Anthoscopus minutus
AGTTTTGTCTCTACATTGTCAGCTGGAAAAGGAAAGAAGATGGGCAGGAGAGGGAAAGTGTACCAAAAGTTTCATTCTGATTTTTCTTTTTCTGTTCTTTTAGTTTTGTTAATAAAGCTTTCTTCACAGTCTTAAGGTTTGAGCCTGTTCTTGCCCTTCTCCTAAAATCATATCTCACAGTAAGAAAATGAGTAAGTGCACTGGTTAGTTTAACTAGCTCTAAATCCACCACATTATTTGGTGCATTGCCAGGAAATTCAAATTGGCGAATCTAAACCACTACATGAAATTGTTGTTTCTGCCCGGTTTGAACTGAAACTGCCACATCCATCTTTGTAATATTAACAATGGTGTATTATGTTTCTTTGCTTGAGATCCACCATCTGAATTGAAAAACGAGCCAGTATGAAAAGTAATCCACAATATGATGGTGTATCTTCCGAAAAAAAACCCCAACCAATTAATTTGTAACACCTGCAGCACCTGGTGCTCTGAAAAAAAGACAATAACCTACAAGTCAAGCCGTCATTGTGGTAAAATGCATTACTTTAATAAATTTGCCAATTTGCTTCTGCTAACCTGGCTTAAAGAGAGCTTGTTCACAGATTTTCTTATGATCAAGTTACATTATGGAAAATCCTGATTAACAGGAATTTTTAGTAAGCCTTTCACTGGTGTGGAATTGACAGAAAGGTAAAAATTTAATGTATAATTAAAAATCAATTCCTATCTCCTTACAGATAGAAAAGGACACAGCTCCTGCAGTCTTGCTCAGATAGTAGTGTGGTCACCTGAGGCAAAGTCCACATGCATACCAAGCAAACATTTCAAATTACTTTGTGCTTCTTAATTGGAACAAATAGTTCTCTGCATAGATAGACCTCTACAGATGTTGATAAACTACAAACCAGTGATTCAATTTTGCACAAAAGCTGTACTAATTTTACATTAATCCCATTTGAATGGCCTGAACTTTTACTATTGGAAAATATAATACAAATTTACTTTTTTAACCTTTCCTCCAATCCAGAAATAATTGAGTGATCTCTCCTCTTAGGCACAGGAACTCTATTTTGTCAGTGGTGTTTCATCTTCATTTACTTAATAGCCTGAGCAACTAATTACAATTGCTGAGCAGACACACCACTGTATAGTTTTCTAGTGCACTCTCTCTATGTGCTAGAAAGCACATAGGAAAACAAAATTCTCAGTTTTTGTTTCACTAATTTTCCAATTTGCTTGAAAGGACTTTTAGAGGCATTTATGTATTTCTTGGAACAAGAACTCCATAAAGACTGATTCTGGTAGATTCTCTGCAGGGATTCACTTAAGACAGTTACCCATCCCTAACAGTAGTGGCTGTCTGTGTATTACTGACTTAACAAGGACATCATTTGAAGCAGTACCCATTGCAGCACTTAACACACCCCCATTATATCTTTTTTTCTCCCCTTTCTGCAGTCTGCTGTTTGCATAAAACATCTTCTTGCCTCCTTGCATGACAAAGCATCTAGAAATTATTTATGCTCTAAGTCTTGAAATATGAAAAGCTGATGAAGTCCTAGTGATCTTACTTCTTTAGTTCCTGTAGGAGATTAAATAAGAAGAATAAGGAGACTCAAGAACAAGCAGTTTAAAAAACAGAAAGAAAAATCCAGGGTGAAATAGGCAAGAATGTGAAATCATGATGGACCAAACGCAGCACTGATTGGTGCTCCAATGCTTTTTGAGTCCTGGACTTCATCCAACTTTTGTATATATGCTGACAGGCTTCCCTACAGACTGTTCTTCACTTTTTGTTTTACTTGCATCACTCCCTATATCCAAATCACATATTCCTTTGCAGATGGCAAAGGAAAGGAAAAAAAACCAAACAACTGATCACTAATTATGGATGAATAATGTTTCTGCTTTCCATATTAAGTCTAGATTTATTTTTTTCCCTCCTCTGTTGCTAAATCAACAATAAGGCCTTAGCTTTTTTTCTGTGTTGCTGAACAGAAGCATACTATTGCTGGATGTTATGATTTTTCTCTTCCAAAAGAAAAGACAGCCTAAGCATAATGAAGTAGTGACCTGAATGTAAGTTCATTTAACTCTTTCCCAATGTTTTATTTAATTAATTCCATTTCTGCTTTAAAATTACTTGACTTAAATTGGTTGAGGAATTCCAAATGTTCATATTTTTTAACTGCAGAAACATTGTTAAGTGGCAAGAAAATCCCAGCCTATCACAGAGGTAAAATCATTCATGTCTGTTGATAATAAGAGGAATGTGCTACCTGTCAAAACAAGAGCAAAGCATGTTGACCTGAGCTCATAAGGGCCTAGGTGAAAGGAGGAGAAACCATGTTGGGTAGAAGATCCTGCTGAATTACTACAGAAATGCATGAAGGACATTAAAGGCAGCGTAGCAAAGAATTGAGGGAAAAGAAATGTTTCCAGTTTATACAGGAGACAAGAGAAGCTGTGATAACACATGAAGACAAAAGATTAGCATCAAGAACTAAGCCTGTCATGGCTGATAAGACTGTGAAACTGGGCAAGAAGATCAAGACTAACTCTGTAACTTTATGTCTGCCTAATGCACAAAAAAGCAAAAATCAGATAAATGACAATATATTAGGGTTCATAAGGCAAAGCACAGAAAAATACTAACTTAAATGTAAGCAAACATCAGATAGCCATGTGATCTGCAGAAACAAACTAAGGCCAAACAAGCTGCCTCAGAGGGAGCAATGAAAGCAACAAAACAGAACCCCCAAGTTATCAACTACTTACTGATATTGCTAATATGACAACACTTTGTGATATTTAATGACAAAGTATAAAGTAAAATAATGATGTAAGGAAACATCTAAGTAGAAAACAAGAAAAAGGCTACATGAAGCTATCAAGGAGAGATTTTTGAGAGCATAACCAGATATATTTGTCCCAGACATAAACGTGCTGAAGATCAAAACTTCCTCCTTAGCCACGCCATCATGAATCTTTCATCCTTCAAACAAGGTTCAAATCCCACTGCTCTACATTATGATACTTGTTGCACTCTTCCTCCCATGCTTCCTGCCTTTTCATAAGCCCTAAGTCATGAAGTGACCTCTTGCTTTGGTGAAATATGCCATCTCCATCCACTCAGAAACTCTAATGCAGCTCAGAATCAGCTTATCATGGTATGATGACCATTGTTCAATGAAGCATTTGATATGGCTGCTCACTGAAAATTTTCCTGGAGAAAAAGATTATTACAACTTGTAGAACAGATTCAGAAGGGAATAGGGTGAACACATGAAAAAGTTTTAAAATGGAACTGGTAGATTTATGAAGACATTGGGATGGTATGGCTGCATGTTCTAAGAAGGCAAATAGCTGTGTAATCTAGGAAGCCCTTCTGAGTTCCATCTTCATGTGATCATCTCCAGATTTGGTCCTCAGAAGACACTTACTTTCAAGAAGCTCAGCAGAACAGCTGCAGTTTCTCAACAGAGCAGAACAATCTCTGGTGGTTCATGGCCAGTGTGAGACCCTATTTCAACAGAAAAGCTGATTCTTTTCCTATGTAAAACTTCCTATCTTTCTCTAAGCAAGTAACAACAATAAAGAAATCAGATGGTAGGAATGAAAACAAAATATCAATGTAAAAATCACATATTTTCAATATTAATTTTGAACCAGTTTCTCAACTGACTACTGGCCACATACTGCTACCTCTTCAAGACATTGTATATCACACATAACAAGTAGTTAAGCAGTGAGGTACTGTGAAGAATTTATAGGTGATGATGCTTTTCATGTTGCACATAACGAGGTACTCTAGTAACTCAAATCTTCATTTGCTTTCTCATGAATCCTGCTGCATTGTCACAAGGTTCTAGGGCAGTGGAACTCTCATATGCCTCAATTTCACTAGCAAGCCAGCAATATGATGTGCAGCACAAAACAAAGTGTTTGGTTTGTGCAGAAACAGTATGTTTTTCCAACTGAAAAACATTTAAAGATTGTGTGATTCTTTTTTCAAGACTGATACAGGAAACACCATTAAGCTCATACTGTTGCCTACCACTTCTGTGTTGCAGCACTAACACTGGTAAGTCTGTTCTGAGACTCAGTGAGTGTCATGTCATATTCATGGCTCTGCTCTTTCAAAATAATACAGGAAGAAAATTTTTACATAGATAAAAAGGAGGTATAAGACAATCTAAAAGAAATACTAGTTCTGAAAACTAATTGTCTTTTTCACAGCCACCATTCTTCTTGCTACCAAGTAGTACATTAACTAACACCATTCTTACTGTACCTTACCTCAGAGCTGCCTGGGGTTTCTGATCTTGCAGTTGAAATAGTTTCAGGTCCATTGCATTCTTCCCCTAAGGAACATTGAAAAAGATATTCACATAAATACATCCCTTTTTTAAAAATATTGTTGAATCTGAAAATGATGTGAACCTTGAAGGCATGGAACTATGAACAAGTAAAGGATGGAAAATAATACTCATAATACTAATAATACATAAAATCTTCAAGAATAGTTTATTTGGAGGGGAAGAAATGCTGCAAGACACAATATACTCAGTCTATACTACCTTGGTATAATCTTGCATTCACAGAAACATATTTTTAACTGTGACAGGAAAAAAAAATCTGTTGTCATCACTTTCTTGGCTCAAATATCTGCTAGGACTAAGAAGGTTTCACACTCAGAGCTTTGCTGCCACGGTTATGGAAGTTGAAGTGCTTGCTAGAAATCAAATTAGGGTGTTTGTTGCTAAGGAGTCAATGATGCATAACCTCAAGATTACAAGTGCCCATGTAATGAAGATATGACAACAGAATCAGGAATAGTAATATGAACTTAAGTACTTAGCTTCTTGGTCAAAAAAACCAAACAAACCCTAAAAAAACCAGCTCCAAAACAACAACAATGATAAAACAAACCAAACAAGAAAACCTGCCTTCATTTTAATGACAGCAGTGAACTCCTACCCGACTTTCCCACGAATACAGTCATTTCACCAAAGACACTGTTACTAAAATGTTTCCACTAAAAGGGAAATACTATTTAGCACCTTCATAATCTGAAACTGGATCAAGACACTGGCTGGGTTTGTGCCTCTGAACTTACATGGTCATCAGTTTCCTCTGGAGAACAACTCAGAGCCCAGGCTCCTCTTCCAAGGTTTTTGTAAACAACCATTTCTCTGCTGACTAGGCAGATCAATCTCTTCAATCAGGCATCTAAATCAATACACCACCAATGGGAAAGGATATGCAGTTTTGAAAAGAGCTGATCAAAATCTAGACCATGCACCTAAAAATGGTGTCCTTCTTTCAGAAAAGGGGATTCATCTTACTTCTTTCTCCATTAAGGAAGCATTGTTGAGTATAGCTTAGACTAGACACTGGACCACTGTCAAGACAACTACAGTTAGACTATTTCTGCCAATAAAACAAGCCTACTTTTCTTCTTGTAATCTGCAAATATTTGATGGCAAAATAAATTTGATGTCAATATAAAGAGGTTCTTTAAAAATATATAATAAGCTACTTAAGTACAACTTGAGAGCATTTTGTTTCCTACAATTTTTTTCTCCAAGTTCACTTACAGAAAACGGTCTCTGTAATTTATAACTACACATATGGTATGATGAGAAACAAGGCATGGTATGTAAAATACAACAGATAAGTTTATGACTGCCAAGACATTTAACACTGTTGCATGCTATTCTGCTAATGCAAACTACACCTGGAAATTTTGTATTAGTAGATATAATCTAAACACCAGGATAAAGAACAGGAGCATCCCTACCACTCTCTTACCTGTGCTGCCTAAAGCCCCAGGAGGCAGGTAGCTACTGCAGATGTGGCCAAAGGTACCAGCCCAGGGCCCAGGAGCAGAAAGTCCAAACATTTTGTCACACAACTCTCCTGTTCTAGGCCAGGAACAGTCAGGTGCACCTTGTTCCTGCAGCAGGAACATTCAATTTTCTATACTGCTGAGGGAACCTGAATTGTTTCAATCTATAACAGCCTTTGTATGGGGTTTTTTTTTCTGGGTTTGATCTTCTCCGTAATTGTGGAAGTCTAACCTCAGAACAAATATAACTCAAGAGTTCCACATTTTAAATGTTTTCCCAGTACCATAGCTGATTACTTATGCAACTTGTGGAAGGAAAGCCTCTTGGTATCTCTGTTCCACTGGAATAAACCTGAAAAACCCTAGAGCAGCACATGAGAAGGTAAAAAGAGAACGCAAAACACATATTAACTGCAAAGTACAACATACTTAGTATGTTCACTCCTTGTAAAACATGTAATCAGATTCCTGAACATGAGCAGCACAAGCAATGTACACCCAAATCATGTAGGAAGGTGTAAAGAGGCCCTATCCCAGAAATGCACCAAGCACCATGAATGCAAATACCCAGTTAGATCTTAACCAGGAGAATTGCCAACAGATAGCCAACAATTGACTTACAAATCACACTGCAAAAGGCCTAGACCATATGACCATAGCAATGACTCACACTAACTGAAGTCTGATTTCCAAGAGGCTCCCAGCAGAAACAAAAAAAAAAAAGGACAGAGGAAAAAGACAAAAGGGAGGAAAGTAAAACATGGGTTAGTACAATACCTTCTGACTGTGATGGCTTGAACTTGGTGAGAATCGCAATGTCATCTTTAAAAGGAAAAAACACTTCAGTAAGAACCAGATGTAAAATTAATTTTAACATGAATCCATTTCATAATTCTCCTGTATCCTTTACAAAACAGCCACTATAAAAAACAAAAGAATAAGCCCTGAACACCAGAGACAGCATGGTGCAGACTCCTCTTGGAACACTAACATTCACCTTTTTGTCCAGGCACCTTATTCAGCAACACAAACAAGGGTGACACGTTTCCTTATCAGCAGCAGGAAAGACCATAATAGTTTCTACTAGCCAGGAAAATGCTTTTAAAATTCCTTGTGAAATCACTGCTTCCTATCTAAAATGGGAGTACAACAATAATAATCTGATAAAATTCTGTATTTAAGGTTATGTCCCTGTTCTTCAACAGTACGTGCTTTTATGCATATAAACAGATCTAGAAATATCTGCATGACAAGAACAACAAAAAAGGGCACTTACTAAACTAAGTGGCCTTTTATTATAAAATTTATTTGTATAAATTGCAGAAACTGTTTGAAATGTTTTTTTGTTCAAAATTAACTCCAGTACAACACTGTGACTATTGAAGCTCACTAAATTACTTCAGAAGTTTATCGTTTTAGTATTTGTTCAAATCACTGGCCTTCATGAGAGTGCACTTATCCTAGCTGAATAAAATGCCTCTTTTCCAATGTAACTGGTATCTTCAACAGCCTTACAATTCTTCACACAGCTATTTGTAATTCTTTAAACACACGTGCCTTGGCAAGTGTGCACATTATTGCAAATAAGCAAGCTTCATATGGCCTATAATTCTTCAGTATAACATATGCTGTCCCAAACCACACCCAACTGCAGGGCAACCTTGGTATGCCAACCCTAAGAATTACAGACCATTTCTACTTCAATTACAGACCTGAACGATGAAAACAACAGTATCCCACAACACAAATTAACATTCAGTACTGAAGACTGAAGAATATAATCAAAATTTATTTCATCTCTTAAAATATAAGTAGTTTACTGAAAAAAAATATACTTTCATTACTGTAATTTTACAATTCCTTTTACAAGCATAAAAATGGCTTCTTGTGTAATAAAACAATCAGATATTCTACAATAGTTCAAATTTTTTCACAGTTCCAGAATCACTTTGTCCAATGCTACTTGATGGCCAAACCAATGAGTTAGGAAAAGGTAGGAGTACATGCTGTTGCCAACGGTGCCAAAAAAGGAACTGCACATTCTCTGGGAGAAATGCAAACTGGCACAGGTCACATTCTGGCCACAACAGTGGTGCCTCAACTAGGCAAGTAAAAGCCCAGGACAGACCTAACTGCAGGACCTCTCACTCAACTATTGGTACACTTTGAAGAATGGTTTCAGCTTCCAGCACTCTTCTAGATGGAGAAGAACACTCTAGAGGACACTGGAGTCTGGTCTTCAAAATATTATGGAGAAGTCTGCCTTGCAAGGGAGAGAAGGGATTTTAGCCATACAGGTGTGACTGGACTGTGCTACTCATCTTTGAAAACCAATGAAAAAAATCCTTGGCTTTTTTAATTACTAGCACAGTCACAGCCAAGGATGCACTAGCCCCTTTAACTGTACCTAATCCGCTATTTCCCTGGAAGATGAAAATCTTCAGCACCCTCAGTAAGTCCAAGTCTGCTGGGACATGGCAAAATAAAAAGCTTGGCTGTTGATGCTGCACTTGAGGTACAGCTAGGCACAGTGCAGCTGGTGCATAGATGCAGCAGCCTGGCACAGTTGAGAGCAACTCTGCGTTAGAAAACAGAGTAAGAGAAGGCTTTTAAGTTTTCCTTTCCTCCAACTTCTAAAAACCTTGATTCATCTGCACCAAGTACAGCTCTTGAAAGATTGTTTATACCACTAAAACCATCTACATATTAGGTGTTTCCAAAACCAGGTGGCAGATGAAGAGACATTTCTAGGGATGAAAATTTGTTTTGCTACTGAAACTAGAAAATCATCTGCATTTGCACATCTAAGACCTCTGACAGAGCTATTCCAAAGGAAAAGCCACAGACAGGATTCTCATGTGGATGCTGATAAACTGCACTGTTAGCAGCAGTAAGACAGTATTACTATTGATTCTGCTATTTCAGAATTGTTTCCAAAATATTGCTTTCAATTGCTTCCACAATTTTCTTAGACACAGAAACAACATCCTTTTCTTAGACAGTAACAGCCAACAAAGAGGAGCTTTCAGACCATTGGCACTGTTCTACATATGTACAACACATTGACATATTAGTTTATGCATGTGCCTATCCCTAGAGCAGTTTTGATGGTCCAGGTAAAATGAGAACAAACAAATAAACCAACCAAAATCCTAACAAATCCTGAAACTTACATTGCAGTTGTTATGAAGAAAATTCTCAGTGGTCATCTTTAACATGCTATGAAAGAAAATGTTATTCCTAGATGTTTTGAAATTACCATCTTAAAACCCCTGACATTATTTGATCTCCTGGCCTGGTCAAAATGAGTCACTCTTTCCAAGTAAGCATCACAGTGACTACTGCCAAGTGCTTCCATGTCTAAGGAAAGCAGCTTTACAATGACTTACAAACTAAACTTATGCACATACTGGTCATACCCTCCAGAGCTGGATGGAGTGGCCAATGGAAACTGGAGACCCACCTAGCTGACCTCCAAGAAAGCAAAATAGGGGTATTACTCCAGCTGTCATTTTCTGAAGAGTAATAACTGTGCTGCTGAGCCAATGGTTCAATCTTAAGATGATGTCTGAAGTGGTAATTCAGGCACATACAGAGATGCTTCTAAAAATTTAAAACTATTAAACAATGAAAACATTCTTAGCAAATCCAAGAAAATCCATTGGAAATATTTTAAAATAATTTTATTAGTCCCTTAAAAAAAAGAAGATTGCACTACAAAGAAGTGTAGGCTGCTTCAGTAATACATTAATTTTCTTCATGTACTTTATTATTAAACAAGTACTTCCAGAGAACAGATATTTATCAACACATCAGAAGTAAAAGAAAAATAACTCTTTTTACATAGGCATAAGTATATGGAAATCTGTTCCCAACAGTAAGAAAATCTCATTTAGCATTTGGAAAAGACATGCAGTCCTAGTCTGAATCTCTGCTACAGCAAGTGGGTTATTTTGAATCAGAATGGGACTTTTACCCTCAGCAGCCTCCCTTTTAGAGAACCACAAAACCACCACCCCTCTTGAGTAAAAGCCACTGGGATAGCAAAAAAAGTAATACATTAAATAGAAAGAGAAGTTGTGCAAATCTGTTTTTAGAAAAAAAACCCACAAGCATCATGTTGTAACACAGAACTTGAATGGTATTTTAATGCAATTCAGGCTACAACCATCACTGTATTTTATGTACCAGCACAGGCTCAAAGCATGCTGTGAGCAGTCAGACCTTCCAGGTATCATTGTTCTGCAGAATGACACACATAAACTGATTAATAGGTTCAAAAAACAAAGTCAAGACTAGGAATAGCTGGATAAAGTCAGGTATATGTAAACTGCACAGCATTTACATGCATGCATGTATGCAAGAGGGACTAGAGTGATAAATCTCAGCAGAGCAGGGTGGTAGACACACCAGACTGCAGGAGTTCTGACAACTCATGAAGCACTAGGGCTGTGCCTGTTTGCCCTTACGAGAATTCATGCATTCAGGGCCAGATTTCATCAGCACTATCTGACAGCAGAGGCAGGCAAACAGCTCCAGCAATGCCCTTACACATAGATGAAAGTGCCAGGTGCCTTCTTCTCTCCTTCAAGGCAAGATGAAGAAAGAGGATTTATGTTTTATGCATGTGGGAATGTTTTTCATCACAGCCCAATGGAACCACAAGCACTTCAAGAAGTGTTAGGCACAGACTTGCTTTCCTAGTGTGCCCAGAGATACACTGAATATCTCACAGCATCATTCATTAATGCATTTATTCAGCTTCCACTGAAATCACTGATGTAAACCCTAAGGCAACAGTCTCCAATTTCTTTCTGCATTTGCAATATGCAAGCATCCAAAAGCAGTGGAGGGCCCTATGCACTATCCATTCTTTGCACACACATTACATTTCCACTCTTGAATGAGAGATCTTCCACAGATGTTGTAAATGAAAACGGATACACAAACTAGGAAACTAATGATGCAAATATAGCAATTTTTTTTTTTAAAAAATCACCTCGAATTTACTGTCCTCTAGCAGTATTGCTCAGTTTCATGTTATCCAGACATTTAATTTCAGATGGCAAATTTAATCTGCAAATTTTTGTTCCTTCTGGTTCTTTATGCTCCACCTCATTAAATACTTTTTTGGTTGTGCTTCCAATGAAACGCATCACTGGAAATTTTGTTACTGTATTCACCAAGTATTTAATTTTCACACATTACACAACATAAAAATATACCAGTATAGGAAGACATTTTATAAATAAATGCAAGCTTTGCAAGATTTACAAGAATTGCAAGAACTGGCATTTTTGTCCAAATTACTTTAAAAATGATGGAACAACTTTGGAATTCCTATACTGATCCCAAAGAGAAACTATTCCTACCCATCAAGATAATGATCAGGGTAATGGGCCATAGCTTCCATTGCCTAAACTTTCTTATGTAAGCACCAGTCAATTAACAGAATTGAAGTAGGCAAAGTAGTTTGAAGAACCAATTGGCCTGAAAACCACATCTGCTAGCTATTACTTGTTGGCATGGTATATTTCTAGCACACTTTAAATTGTGCAAACATAGACTTTTTGATTCCCTACCCAACTCCCTTGAATAACAAACCACAGGATCCTTTCTAATTTAGGGCTAGTACAGAAAATGAGAGGACAACCATCTGCATCATGAGTCCTACCCAGATGGTTTGTTGGGGTTCTGCTATCTTGCCAAAGGCCTCAAATTTCATATTTACCCTTGTGAGCCTAGTAAAGAAGATGAGAATCCCTTGGGATTTCTAGTTAGAAGACTGTCTTTCATGCAAAGACACTCACTTCCTAAAAAAACATGTTTGGAACTTCACCAAGTCTACTGGTCCTCACTGAGAGCCACTGGTGAAAAAAGGCGTGAACACCACAGCTTTAGGTTTTAATGAAAAACAGACATCTAATTAGTAAAATCCAAGTAAACAAATCCCAATAGACTCAGCTCCTCCTTCACACAGTTTAAACCTAATACAAAATGTTATAGTTGTTACAACAAAATACACAATGTTACACAATGGATAACTACACACACAATGCTAAATCTATAAATAATTCCTGACATGTAATTCAGATTTAGCACTTATCAAATAAGTGTAAATCCTTCCATAACTAACTTCCATTATAACATATTATAATTGCAAGAACTATGCCCAGTAATACAACACAAGAACCTTCCTTCCCCTTTCTGCATTTATACACATATGCACATAGAAAGCTATCATCAAATATGATAAAATTACTGCTAGATAAGAAAATACAGCCTGGTAATTACACTGCTTTTTGGTCCAATCCCCAGATCACAATAAAAGCTAGTGCAAAAGTTCACTGCGTTATTATCTTGCCTCTTTAACATCTGATCACGTTTCTACATTACCTGTCCCTTCTTGATGGCATGTTTAGGTTAGAGAACTATTTGTCTCCTCCATGTGCATATGCAACTCATTAGTTTAAAGATACTAAATATGAAGACAGCGGTATTTGGTTTCTTGGTGGTTTTGTTTGTTTGGGGCTTTTTTTACAAATTATATGCCAACAGATCTCAAGCATGATTTTCAAAGGACATTTTAATCAGTGCCCCTTTATCTTATCCTAATAATTACAGTAATTATTAACTTTTTATACACAAAGGTTACAGTGTACTTCCATTTTATAATACAGTTGTCAGTTTATTTCCATAGGGAACACCTCAGAACAGCACAGAAGGCAATGCCTCAGCAGCCAACTGATGGAGAGGGAATCACTGAGAGAACATCAATCTGCCTTAACCAGCAGAGATCCTGGTGGCTTTCTTAGCGTTTATTTGGCATTCACAATCCAGAATCTCTGCCCCTCAACTGAGCCAAACCATTCCTTCAGGAATTGTTGTGAGGGGGAGCCAGCTGCAGAGCATTTTCTTTCATATTCTGAGTGAGAAGGTGAAATTGTAGATCTCTTTTTACAAGGAGTCTAAAATGCTTTCACCTGTGATGTCAGGACCATCACTCCGTCCTGCACCTGAAGGCTCTTAGAGGTCTTTTTCAACCATCATGATTCTAATGAATCCAGCTGTATTTCCTAGCTTTCCAAAATGTGGCCTGAATATCCCACATAATTGCTAGGGGATTTAAATGGCATGCACAGGACTTAATCCTTCCGTTGCTACTCATTGAACCGCAGACAGTGAGTTTAATCTCATATGCAGGGTTCTCACCTAAAATGAAAATGCAGTCCAAGAATAATTTTTTTTTTAACTGGAGAAAAATCCATATGCAGCTGCAGTGGAATGGGCTTGATGTTTTCATTTTCACATTAAAAGCACCACAGGTATACAGTGGTAGGATACAAGTTGTTGGGATGAGTTCCCAAAAGTAGGTTTTCCTACTACAAACAGGAGTTAACTTTTCTGTTACAAAGAGGTTTAACTTCCAATAACCAACCTGTATTTACACTGTGCCCCCACAGTGACACATGGCAGCCAGCAAAGAAATTCCACTAAGAAACCAGACATTGGTCAGGCTAAGAGAGTATTTTCTCCTCTGCCTTTTATATTATGAACTATGTTTAAATTTCTTGGAGCTTTTATTTCATTACCTATGAATAAACTTTCAAACAGCTTTCCTCTTAACAAACCCTTTGGTTTAGGCCTGTGGGAACATGATATCACATTCAATGTTTCCACAAATAGATCAGAAATTACCACATACATTGTGACAGTAATTAGAGACAGATTTTGAATGGAGGCCTGTATTTTATGTTACTGGTATGAATTCTGATCAAAAAAGTACAGTATAATTTTACTAAATGACAGCAGGATCTGGCTCTGAATGATGAGGTACTGCAAGATGCCAATGCACTGGCACAAGCACCGTTTGCAAGTCACACCATCAGCTTTCCCTGAGGTTTGTCCACCTTTCTCTGAGGGAACAAGCAAGATGACAACCAACCTAGGCAAGAGTGTGAATTCAGCTCACTTAGAGCATTTTGACTGCAAACCAGGGTCCTGGAAGTTCTGGAAGAGGAACCATGTATATAAAGGCAGCATACTTCAAATCATGGCATGAAGCCAACAGCAAGCTTCCAGAAAACTGGCAGGCTTTGGATATATACCACAACACAGCTACTGTAGTATTAACATGCTAGGGCAAAAAAAGCTACTAATCCTAGCAACATATTGCAGTCTTCCTCCTCTGATATTTACATTCTAATTTTGCAAGTTCAGTTTTCTTAGACTTTAATACTTGGGGTATATGACATACACCTTTCAACAGAAAGCAAAATCTCACACACAAAAATGAAATTTTTTACCTCAAAAAGATATAATTCAGCAGGAAGCCAGGAAACTTCCTTCAAGGTAAAAGTTTTGGCACACAAACTCTAAATAGGCAAGTTAAACTTTGTGATGTTAGTAGACAGTTTTGCATTCCCATAACTCGTTCCCTAGCATTCAAGTTTAATGAAAAGCAGTAGTATTTCTGACCCAGAATTAAATACACACATACTATCCAAATACAAACATATCTTTAAAGAAATTAAGTAGCAGATATTTCCTCTCCTGCCTTGTTCCTATTGACTTACACAGGTCCTGCCTGTACACATTAGACATCTAGAGTCTTAGGAGGCTTTGCCTTAAAGGCACAAAGTGTATGTTTAGATCTATAAGAAGTCCTGCTGACAGTGTATGTATACCATTAACTTTTCTAATCAATAATTTAAGGACATTTGGGGGGGATTTTTAACCTTGGGAGACTTTTGGACAACAAATTAACATAAACTTTAAGAAGCCTATTCACTTCACTTTGTTTCTGTTTTAGAAAAGTGGTTAATTAACAAAATTGAATTGAATTAGATGGAGACGAATAAAGAGTTAGGTGCTACTGTATGGCAAATCCTCCTTAACTATCCTTGGACACTGAAACCCCTTGGACACTCAAATCTCCTTATATTCACTACTTATGACTATAAAACCCCCACAAAGTTCATGAGGAAACTGAATACTGTGGAATGAAAGTTTACAAATCTGACTTCATAGAATCATTCCCTAAATGGGAATACTTTGTGTGCTCAGTAAATATTTTTTAGTCTCAAGGCACTTCAGAAGAACAACCCATGGAGAGAGCAGCTCAGTCCTAGAACTTGTCAATGCTCCCAGGCAGTGGGATGGGCAATGACTCAGGTCTCTCCCATCCCCTTTGGAACAGGATCGCTGGCCAAGAGGCTGTAATATCCATCTGCTCGGTTTCCTAAGAAGCTTCCTAAGAAGCCTCACCAGGCCTCTCCAGAGAGGGCAAACCATCGTCACTGACACTTGCTGTGGACGCATGCCTCCCCACACACAGACTCCTTGCTGTCACTATAATGATCTTCTTTTGGATAATTTCAGTCTCTCTGAAACAAGCCTACCAAATACTTTGAAAATCATGATTTTCCACTAGTGCTCGAGGTGTTTAAAAAGGCACTATCTATGTTTTCATAAAAGAGACAGTGTAGTCATGCTCTGAAAGAGAGCAGATAACCAAAGAAGCCAACACAGGGACTTAGTGGTTCTTCTTCCCTGCTTTAAGATTTTGATTTCTAGCACAGATGGCAAAGCATTATTCCCAAAACAGAAATTATTCTAGGTCAGCATTTTCCTTTTATAAAAAAAAAACCTACATAGCCTCATTCTGAAAATATCAACATGCTCTCTTACATCTTACTGTTGATTCATGTTGCCAGGTGAAGTGCTAATAAACATACACTTGCGCCATGTTATTTTACAACCTCCTAATATGATCACAGTTATTATAAGTAATGAAATACTATGCTGACATGAAGTGAAAACTGTAACATGGCTATAGGGAAAGAAACAAGGTCCAGACACAAATCCACTGGCCGCACATCCCCTGCCGCAGTGTCTGCTGTACCCGAAGCTGAGGGGTGCCTGCACATCTGGGATGGGGCAAAAAGGAAAAAGGCTGCTCACATCTTCCGAACTGAGGTGACCCCGTCTGCTCTGAGCCTCCTTGTAAGGGCAACCTCAGCTCCTGGGACCGAGTGCCCCATTCCAGCTAGTGCTCCGGGGACGCTGAAAGTTTGCTGTCCGGCAAAGGAACCTTTGTATCTGCTACATCTTTTAAGATAATAATCCAGCGGATTCTCTAGTTTTTGTTCTTGTCAGGGTGCTGACATGAGCACCTTCATTTTCAAGGTTTATCTGAAGACTATAAAGGCTATAATCATAGTTGGATCATGCTCATGGAAGAGTGGTTTTGCTCTTCTCAAGTGGAAGCCGAAGGAGTAAAGGTTCGACGCAGGAGGGGTCAGGACTGACCCGGGATCAGCCCCATCTCACAGACGCCGGCCTTCAGACCCTTGGGAGAAACGAGACGCCCCAGAACCCTGCACTACGCTTGCCCCCGCTGCCTCCCACCCGCGCCGCTTCCATGGGGCCTGGAGATACCGCAGGAAGTGCCACCGTCCCCCAGGGGGCAAGGGCGGAACAGAGCCGCGATCACCCCCTCCCCGCCCTCTCCTACCGTCCGCCGACAGAGCCATCTCGATGAGGGTCTCATTTCCTTTCTTCCCCAAGCGATTCATGGTGGCCGCCTTTCCGCTACGGCAGGGGAGCGGCTGAGGAGCGGAGCCGTGACTAAGGGCTGGGCAGCCGCCTCATGCATGCGCACTGCCCGCGGAGGCGGAGCGGCCCTGCGCCGGGGCGGGGGAGCCTGGGAGCAGCCCCCGAGCGGCCGCGCCAGCCGCGGCCTCGTTCCCCCGAGGGTCAGGGCGGGAAGTCGGGGAGTGTTCTGGCCTGTATGGGTCAACCCCAAAAATTAAGCGGTGTGCCTGAGAGCAGGGTCCATTTTATGTGTGGTATAGGTTCAGCTGTCCCGGGTGTGTCCACTCCCAAGGTGCTTGTGCTCCCACAGGAGCAGAACGGACCTAGGCGCTTCCCAAGCAATATCTAGAACAGCCGTCTGTTATCAACACTGTTCTTATCACAAACCCAAAACGTAGGCCTATAGAAGCTGCTGTGAGGAAATTAAACTCTTTAACTCGCGAGGCTCCGTTCGCAGCTGGTGTCCCTGCTCCTGCAGCTGCTACCATTGCCATGTCTCTAACAGCCCTAGCTTCTTACCGCTTCCTTCAATCATCTGAGACACTTTCCAATAGTCTTTGTTCAGCATATGTATTTAATGTATTCTTTTGTTCGTTAATATAAGCTCAGGCCTTCTTTCAAATTAACTTTTTGTGTATTCATGTTCTACTATCTGAGTAACCATTTTATGCACCAAACTGAACAACTGTAACACAACAGTGCTTTCATGACCAATAAGAACTACAATTCCATGGAATTCTTAATAAAAAGTTAATCAAGTCAGTCAGTTGAGTTGCTGGGCTTGTTTTCAGATCTATATACAGTACTAAGCTTCTATTTGTTATGAAGCAACATAACTGCTTCAAGAAATATATTTTTAGTCAGGAGCGAGACCTAAAAATGTGTCTGGTTGCTTTCCAAAGCCTAAAATGTTTAGTCGGGGTTTTAATGTCCCAATGCAGGATGGTGGGAACAAAGAGAATAGGCTTGGTGCACCTAACGGTGCCCTGAAACAGCTTGTGACTGCATATAGTGCGCTAGGTTCTGTTTAAAAGCTGTACTTCTAAGCCTTTAATTTCCTCCTAACACTACATATCTTGCATAAATGCTTTTATGCCCATAGAAGGTGCAATTAGAGTTGTTATTCAGCAAGAGCCAGAAACAGCAAGAACTGCCATGGTCATTGCTCAGTTTTTCTACTAATTGCACGCTTGCTGTCTCTGGCTCTACCCAGCAGTGAACTTAGCCATATCTAAAGCTATATAAGTACCTCAGCCAGAATACAAACAAGATTTTAATGACCTCTGTAATTGCACGGTCTGATAGTGTGTTGAAGCACTGACTTAGTGCAAATTACACAGTAGCTTGTGGTAGGGATAGGACAGAAGCATGTTCTTCCAGAATGAATTATCTGTGGAGGTGCACAGGAGATCTATGCAATACCCAGCATTAAATATTTTTGCATATTGAGAGTTGAACCAGCCCTTGTCTGACTCAGTGGTTTCACAGTTTGCCCAAGTGATCCAGGACCACACTTCCCTCCAAGTGCACATACCTTCTTTCCCTCCCAGCTTCCACTTTCACTCTGAATAAGGAATGCTGATAAGGTGAAGCATGACTTATATAAACCTATTAAAACAAATTATCATGTTGTTGATGGGATTTTCAGGGTCTTTCAGTTCCACAAATCACTGCAAACAACAGGTAAGGCCAAAATGAGGAAGAGATGATGAACCACACAATGGCAGGACCATTTTATTCCTAAAATATTAATACAGTAGCCAGGTACACCATAATATTTCTCCAACTGGAGTTCAAACACTATTTCTAATACAGTGCATACATAAACCAAAAAATAATAAAATACCTAGAAGGCTGTAGGTAAATGTAGCAAGCATCACCAAAATTGTTGGCAGTGAATATATTTAGTATATTCAGTGGCAAAGGGTAATCCTTTGTTTGTGCTAAAGGAGAGCAGGTAGTTTGTTGTCACGGTCGGGCCAACCTGACTTGAGGAACAGAGTTTACCCTGATTCAGGGCCAGTGGCTTTATCACAGTCTGCTAATAAAGCTGCATTGCTGGCTGACCAAGATGATCGTCGCCAGGGGTTCACCTCAGCTTCAGGTGAAGTAAAAGGAGCAAGTACGACTGTGGTTGCCTGAAAAGCAACTTAATAGAGGAACCAACAAAAACAGAAGCTGTACACAGTAGCCCCAGGGGGTAAAACTCTGCGGTGGGCAGCCAATATTACAGGGAACAGAATATTTTATAACCTCAGTAACAGAGCGAAGAACCTATGAACAACAATGTAACCACATACAGCAAAGCAATTAACTAATCATTAACACATAACCTTATCTAGAAATGATGATGTAACCCATATTAACATAACTAAACCCACAATCCCATGCTTCTTGCCATAACATATCTAGATGTTCTCCTTCTCAGCAATCCACTTCTCAAGGCCTTAAATTGATGCCTTCTGTGTGGTCAGCCAGGGCCAACTCACTGTTAGTCCCTGCCTGACCAACTCCCACAGTTTGTATCTCTTATAAAAGTATTCCTTTTCACTGATCAGCCTTTTCCAAATCATGCAACTGATTTTCAGGCCTTCATATTTAAAAATTAAATAAATATATATTTAAACACAGAAAACTGATGAGAGTGGTGATGAGTGATGAGGTTTCAAAGATATCACGGTGCCTATTGTCTCAGGTAGATACCCCAAGGCTGTTTAAAAGAAATCGTAACTTACAACCTGAGATGCCAACTTTCAAAATTCCACTTAGAAGATTATCTAAAACTTTTGGCACTGAAGCATCTTTGAAAATATAACCCAAGTCTTAAACTATACGGAAAATGGAGCTTTTGAGTCTATCAGTTAGATGCTCTAAAAAAAACTTAATTCTTTATCAGTCCTCTGGGAAAGAATCTGCTATATATAGCCTTTGCATTTACCACTTGAGGACCTACCTGTAAGCTGTTCAAATAACTTATGCTTTCAGGATTCCCTCTGCTATGTATGTCATTTGTTACAGTTTCATAAGGTGTTTAATAAGTTACATATATATATATATATATAGAGTTTCAGTAAGTTTTCAAATTGGACTTTGGAAACAAGTCAGAAATACTGAAACAGGAGTTTGACACAGAGACAGGAGCAAAAAGGGAAGTGGTGTCTCACCTTCCTAGCCTGCTCTTTCTCCTCTGACGGCTGAACAACCCTGTGGATGTGTTACAAGATTTCAGCACATGTGGACTGCATCCAAGAAATTAATGTTTCTGGCTCCCTTATTTTCAGGCATCTTCTTTGTCAACCAGTTAAAGGCTGTTGAGGTTTTCTAATTAAAGAGCTTACATTTTTATTTCCCTGTCTTTCAATAAGCTCTTTAGACTATAAGCATTAGTGTAATTTGGAATGAAATTAATCATTTGGACACCCTTAAGGCCTGATACCAAACAGGCTTAGAAAGCTAAAGTGGGACTGAGATGGAAGTTAGGTACCAAAATCTGTTGTTATTATATCCCAAACTGCCATTCAGATATTTCTGGGGATTTGATGGGGTTTTTTGGGGGTTTTGTGGGTATATTGTGGGTAAACTGTTGGTTTGTTGTTTTGGTTTGTTGTTGTTGTTGTTGTTTGTGGTGTGGTGTGGTGTGAGTTTTTTTAATGCACAGGGACCACAGTTTCTAGGTGTGTTGGTTTTGCAAATCCTGGCTTTTAGTAGCATGAGGGTCACAGAGGTGGCTTCTATGAGAAACTGCTGGAAGTTTCCACCATGTCCAGCAGAGCCAATGACTGATGGCTCTGAAGATGGACAGACTGCTGGCTAAGGTTGGGCGGATTAGAGAGGTTGGTAGCACCTCTGTGATAACATATTTAAGAAGAAAATCAAATCAAAGTGGGCCACATGCAGTTTTTTTCTAGCCAGAGGAGGAGGAGGTGAGAACATGTGAGAGAAAACAACATGGAGACACTAAGATCANCATGAGATTGGAGCCACATTGGAGAAGTTCACAGAGAACTGCTTTCTGTGGAAGGGACCTCACGGTCTCACAGAGGAAGGACTCCTCTCCCTGAGCAATGGAAGAAAACCTTGGTGATGAACTGACTCAAACCTCCATGCCCTGTCTCCCAGGGCTGTCGTTGGGAAGGAAGTAGGGGTTGTGGGGAACAAAAAGCTGTTTTAAGGGTTTATTTTACTTCTCATTATTCTCCTGTGATTTTGTTAGTAATAAGTGCACTTTGTTGTGCAAAGTGCAAATCTGTTTTTCCCTTGGAGTGTTTTCTCCCATGTGTCAAACCACGACAGTTTTTTGAGAGAGATAGTGGAATTGAAGCCACATTCTCCACCAAGAAACTGTATTGGTTTGACACTGGTCAAACGCCAGGCACCCAAAAGTTTCTTGCTTGCTCTCCCCTGCCACAGCTGGGCAGAGGAGAGAAAAAAAAAATAATGAAGGCTTCATGAGTTGAGATAAGGATCAGAAGAAAACACTCCAAGGGCAAAACAGGCTCAACAATAGGCACAAAGCTGTACAAAGGTACTGTGAGTGCAGGGGATCAGCATCTCCTGATGTCAGCCTGCCACATCAGCCAGTGGGCTGCTGTAGGTGTGGAGAGGGAGCAGCTAACTAGGCAGGGATGGATGAAGCACAGTGTGCTCACCTGTGGAGCTTGCCACTGCAAAGAAAAGAATGTAATATCCACTTGTCAAACGGGAATTTGCAGCTTGTCACTGTTTCAGTCTGTGCTCCACAAATTCTTCCTGCACATTACTCAGCGGCTGTTCGAGATCTGATTCTTGCTTCCCTTTACACATAATTCCTCAGGGAAACCCAGCTGCTTGACCACCATGCTCAGGGGCTCAGAAATACAGCCAGGCTTATGGGCATGTGAATTTGTGTATTGAGAGACTCATTGTCTCACTACCACACAGCGCTAAATCCATCGGGAAACGGAAAGAGAATGTCATGAAGGGCTGTGGTAAGAGGCGGCAGAGTGCCAACGCTTCTCGAAGGAAATAAAAAGTTTTACAAAATATGCCAAAAGTTCATCATTAGTCACTGCATTTTTTTTCTACGTAATCACTTTTCAGTCAGCTGAAACTGCAGAACGCAGTGCAGACAGTCAAAACACCTATGGTGTTTAAACAGAAGACTTAACAGATACGTGTTTTTCTTGGCCAGCTACTACACATTGACAATAGCAGAACTAAAACCAAGTATTCCGTTTGCAGTGTCCCTGGGGGAAGGAAAGCGCACGGGCGTGGTCCCAGCTCAGCCGAGTCATGTGCCTGCCGTGCTGACCGCGGAAGGAGCAAAGGCTGACACAGGGAAACGCAGTGTGAGCCTGTGCGTGAGCAGCGGCGGCTCGGAGGGGCTGCTGGACATCAAAGAAACCTTAACAGCAGCCTGGATCCCCCCTCGGGAACAGACACACGTTTTAGTTCTGTAATCTCGCAGTTACGCTCCCTTAACTGGATTGTCCGGTTTACAGCTGTCGTCAGAGCCTTCTTAAAGCGATAATTCAAGGAAATTACCCCACCGTCCACTCCCAAAACCCCCTATCACCCCGAACCCCCGCCACTGCTCAAAAAAACCCTCCCAAAACTAGCAACAAAACCCCCCCAAATCAAAACCAAACAACCCTCCGCGAAAAACCCACAAAACCAACAATAAAACAACCCCCCAAAAAACCAAAACCCGAAAACCAAAAATAGCAACCAAAAAAACCCAACCAAAATGCCCCAAAACCAAAACAAGAAAGCAAAACAAAACAAAAAGAGAAACAAACAACCCCACCCCCCCAGCCAAGCAAACCAAACAAAAAGCTCGAATCCAAGAAGAAAAAAATCACTTTGATGTGTTTTGGACATTCAAGAGTATTAATCTCTTTCTTGGTGGTAGAGAGATTCTTACAGATGGTGGAATATGTACAAAATATGCTTACTAACAAAGTGTGAGGCTTGATAATTTGCTCTCGTCGTGTCGCCGTGGACATAGTTCTATTGATTTTGCTAAACTGCTCCTAAACAACATGAGTGAAGTTCAGTGTTCAGTTGTCATGGATCGTGCACTGATACCGGTACACCCAGCGAACAGATTACTGAAGAGGGTGGGGTTGGGAAAAGGCCGCTCCATCAGTTCTGGCTCTCAAATTGCAATGTTAAGATAAGAAATTGCATCATCTTACTAAATTCCTTTGTCGTTCTGGTGAAATCGTCGGTATTTGCGTTTATCCTTTTATAGCCAATTTGGCTTCTCAGGGTTTTGTGCCCTCTGGTGGTGACAGTCTTTTCTCCTGTGACAAGAGGGATGCAGGCACCTAACGCTTCATTTTGGTTTTTATCTGTTGTCTGTTGACAATCCCATGATAACTAGTTTGAATAAACTCAAATTACATTCTTTTTTAACACAGAGGATTGTAGAGTGGGTCGCTGAGTCCGATGTGTGAAAGTCAGAGCACTGAAATGATGCAGGAAGCTCAGTAGCTCTAGCAAAAATATAAACAAAATCAGTTCAGTTCAGTGTGCTTTAGACAGTAAAGCAGAACCGAATGATAAAGATTCCGTAAAAGTACAAGAGAAGGAAAAACCTATAGTTACATATGAGATACACACAAAGATTCTATCATCATGGGTAATTTTTTTTAACCACAATTTCTTGTACACAGCTTCTAATGACTTGTACATCTCTCATAAATTCCCATTTTAAACTTGATTACATTTTTTCATTATGAAGTGTATAAAATAATATCAGGAGTTCAGCTTTTTCTTAAAAAATTCTAGAAAAAGGTAAAGCCCTCAGTATGCATATTAGTAAGTTACTTTTTGCAATAATCAAGCACAACTTATGTAGCTGGAGGACTGGTGATAATAATAGAAATAATGGTACAAGTGATTGTCTACTCAAGAATGGTATTGAGTGACTCTGATCTCCTCTGCTGTTTACAGCATTCTTCATGAGGAGACAATAGTTATAGCAATAGTTATGAGCTTTAAGAAAATATATCACATTTGCTGTTCAAAATGACTGTTAAATTCTGTATATTTAGTAGACCTATATTTGGTTTTCAAAGCTTCCATTCATTGCAGAGCACATATATAGCACTCCTATAAACAACACAAAAGAAGGAAGCATCCATTCCACGTTGGTTTCCTGGAGATCAAATTATCAAGCTACATATCTCTTTTCAGCTCATCTTCTTGATTAGATTTTGCAGTTTAACTCCTTAATGCCTTGGCTGAAGGTTTTAGTGCCTTAAAACCTCATGCAGCTTCCAATTTTGGCCTTTCTTGCCATCAATCTCATTCTCATCCCATGGAAAAGCAGAGAGAAGAAGCTACAAAGGCTTCTATATGGAGTAGTCTGGGCATAGGTTTACAGCTAGCACTTCTAATCAGAAATGAGTGAAGATAGATGGGCCAGGAAAAAAAAGTGCAATTTTCTGTGGAGATTAGAAAGACAGAGAAAAATAGCATTTCTAAGAGCAAGCAAGATGAAGGTGTAGGACTGTCAGTCTCAGGGAAACCTATTGGATGGTCATAGGGAGAAAGGAAGGTGACTAAGATGTTTCTGCAATAACCAGTCCTACCCAAACACACAGGTTTTCCCAGCTTCCTGGGGCTGTGCACTGGCTGATACCATCTCCCAACACAGCTGCTTGCTTCATGAGGCTGTTGTCTGGCCTGTGCTGGCCTGTACCCCAGTGGATGTCGAAATGCTGATATTTACTAGTAGGCAGCATAGGAAGTAAATTAGCCTTTTCCAGGCTGATGTCAGTCTTGTTTCTAGTTCTAATAAAACTGAGGAGTGGAAGCTCTTGATTGCTGCAGCCCTTCAGTTTCCCTCTCACTTTTGCAATTTCTCCATGCAACTGTGTGAAGTACACTGACTGTATGGTGTCCAGCCTTGTCCCAGTCCCTAGCCATAGCTGATCCCTATCCCAGATCCTGTCTGAGTAATGCAGCACTTATTTCCTTACCCAGGGGAACCCTTAGGCAGAGTTGTCAGGGCTGCCCCTGCTGGCCTGTCCATCCTGTACAGAGCTCAGCCTGGGCATACAGATCAGTTGTGTGAGCTCTGCAAACATAATAAACATCCAGGAGCAGCAGAAGTCTAAATACAGACCTCACCCTCAGCCACATCAAACATAATTGTAAGTATTGAGCAAAAAGTAAGGTGACAAATTAAAAAAATTATCTAAAAATCAATACTTTAAGATCAGAAGTATGAATAGTAGGATGAAATCAATATAATCTAATAATTTATGTACAGATTCTAAACAGAAAAAAGCAGAGTCTCTGAGGAACAGAATAAAAAAGAATAGAAGCAATAAATAAGAAAAATGTAATAATAAATTAAAATGTTAATTGGCTGGGAAATATATTTAAAATTTCAGGGGAATACCTAAAAGCCCTCAAAATACAAGGTGATTCATCTCCTTTCAAAATGGCCTACCAATGGCATCAATAAAATTTCTTTTTTTGCTATTTACCTCTGACTTCAGGTAGGAAAGCCAAAGTGTAACACAAAGAGACCAGTACAAAATTCTGTCATATCTGTAGAGCCAATTTGCCATTTGAACATTTTTCAATGGCTGTGTCTCAGAATCTTAATTCTCCTTTCCTGTCAATTGGCTGAATACATTACAGGAGCTATGTATCTCTGATAAGATTCAAATCTCTTTTCTTGAGATCATTGCTACTGTCCATAATACAGTTATTTTCATGAATTGCAAATAGTATTGTTTAGCAGAAAACAAATTAGTTGGGCCTTCTAACTATTCCCTCTTGGATATCCATTCCATATAATGCATAATATATAAGGAAGAGTCTCATTTGTCATTTTTTTGTTTCTCTCATTTTAAAAGTTCTGCTGCTTCACACCAGTTCAAATATGAAAAGAGACAAAAATGTACCATGGTTGTTACTTATTGCACAATTTCCAAAATTCTGAGATCCTTGAGTCTTACTGTGTTGATTGTTGAAGATCTTTTCTGATTGCTGAATTTGTTACTTATTCTATACTTTTGGATGTTTTCCTTTGGGTTACGTGTTCAGGTAAGTCAGTCTGCTAAAACAGCTAGTATTGGTGTACCTGCCAAATGCTTGAGATTGTTTGGTTTATCCTAATCTTCAAACATAAAAGATGAACAGACAAGTACTTATTGATAGCTCAATGTATTGTAAAAGAGGGAAAGTGATATCTGTGTAATCTGTGGTACTGCAAGTTCCTTAGTAGGTCTATTTTTCAAGAGCTCCTGTTCTGGTTTTTTTTTTCCCAAGCTAGGCCTTTAAGTCTAGTCTTCATTTTCTTGGATCAAACCTAAGTATTCTCACTATGCTCCAGCACAGTCATAAACAGCTTCTCAGAGACATAGTCTGGGCTTCACAATTTTAAACTGTAAACTCAGGAAATGAGCTAGTATAAAACAGACAGCACTTTTTGGCTGGGCTTTTAGAACCAGTCAGTTGCAGAAGGAGTCAGTGATCTTACTTTCCTTCATGCTCTTCTATGGGTTACTCGAGCAACTACATAGGTAAGCTAAATATCAAGATTTGCTAATGCTGATTCTGGCTCTGAATTTGCTCATCCCCTGCCCAATCTCTTCCAAAGGGTGATTTAGAGGAGTCAATGTGACATTACATAGGAGGGGAAACACTGGCTTTCCTGAACCATTCCTACAGTAAGTAAAGCAAATTATATGACTTCATTTTTCAGTTGAAAGCACTGAATATTTTATCTGCATATTTTGATAAAAGTCTTGAATTATATGAATATTCCAAGGCCATTTACATTTTTCTTTCCCATTTGATTTCCAAATTTTCTTTGGAAATAGAAGCAAAGCCTTGTGTCTCTTACTGTCTAAGAACTGTACAATAGTTCTTAGCCCATTTTTGCCTGATGTTCCCCTAAAACTTGTCTGTCTCAGGTTAATGGAGTGGGCTTATTTAATCTCTTCACTAAAACTTTTGAGGAAAAGTTTCAAAAATGTTGACCTTTCAGTTATAAGTCTGTGGCTTCTGATGTGATTTAGCTTTCCTGAGTCTGACATATTGAGAACTAAAATGGAATGACATTTTTTAGAGCTGTCAGTAATTGCTGCTATTAGCCAGCAAGGCACCAATCTGCACCAGCTAACTTTGCCTTGGTCTGCTTAATTTTGCCTTTTTTCTTAATTTCCTTTGTAGTTTCACAAAGTAATGAATTTCTTAAGCTTCATCCCTCTGTTTCTATTTGTAAAATTCATATCCTGCCCACACATTTCCTGTCATGCTCAAATGAAAGCTGAAACAGGCAGAGCATTTATCTTTTACCTTGTGTTTATGAACATCCATGTTATTTTAAAATAATATTTCTATTGTGTTTTAGTATCTCCATGCTACAGCCCTTAATAAATGCTAATGGCCTATATGTCCATCATTGTTTTTCTATCTGCATGCCCCCGAACTTATATTTAAAATCTTTTTTCTTCTGCTATAATGCTTTTAGAAGACATCTGATTATGTTTGTTCTGAATTTTCAAGATCCTGCTTTCCTGCTAGATTGAGGCTCATATTCTCTAATACAGTGCAACTGCATATATTTTCAGGGTTAACAGCAGTTGCAGCATGTGCTTTGATCAATCTTTCTTAACACTGATCCTTTTAGCAGTCTTATCAGATAGTGGAGAGCATCTTACACACAGTAAGTGTATGGTTACTTACAAACCATACAAGAGATCTTCCTCCTCCAAAGACCAGCAACTTTAATACAGTCCTTTCCTGAAGTATGGTCAGTCTCCTATGCTGCTTCATGGGCACTTTTTGACATTTTGAGAAATCCTTCACATGTCTTCTGTATTCTTCCATTAATTTTTTTTCTTGTTAGTGCCATTCATTGTTTTTAGAGCTTGGGACTCTAATTTTTTATATTGCTTTTCTCTCACAAGAAACTCTTGACATGCAGTTAAGTTCCTCACTGTGATAATGTGGTGGATCAAGTACAGTAACCATGACTGCATGCTGTGTGAGCAGATGCATTTGAAAATTTGAAAATTGTGTGGATTTACAACACTGGCTGGTTTTAAAACAGATAAAAAACCAGACTCAGACAGTGATAGGATAAGCATTGTCATCAACTGCTCTTCCAGAGCAGTTCCCCTTGTCAATACTCATAATTAATTTGATTGAGAAAGTCCAGTGATAATCTATCAATTCAAGTTTCAATGATAGAATTATTAACAACAGGAATATTCTCTGTGTTTTCACACTATACACCTCAGCAGTTGCCTATCTAGCAGGCAAGGACTGTGTCAGGAAACAGAGTCTGGAGTGAGTTGTATGAAAAATGTGCAGAGACTGTCCTCAATTTTATTGCATGTTGTGAACTTGGCCAAGTGATCTTGGCTTTGTGCAACAAATCATTTCCAGTGATACGTTTCAAGATGCTAAAAATTTGCCAGTGAAATAAGTTGGTTTAGCAGGGTGTAGACTTCTCTGAGCCAAATCCAGACAAATGGCTTGGCTAGGGCCCTGTTTTGCTGTTTCAAAATGAAAAATAGAGAGCAGGAAGCATGAAGAGGAAAGGGATCACAGTTGCCTTAATGTTACAGTCCATAATAGTAATGTATTTAACTCCTATCAGGGTAACCTGACCTTAGTTTTTCTTTCCTACCTATATTTATACTTATCCTAAAACCTGAACTACCTCATGTACAACTTAATGTCACTGAGATGTAAAAGCCTAATTCCTCCTAATTGTTTTCAAATTCTTCACTTTTGTGAATTCAGAAGGCTTTGATGTGTCCTAGTCAGCCTTGGTCTTTAGCAGCTTTGCTTCTAGACTACCTTCCAGCTGTCCTGTTGTGTTGTCAACATGACCAGAAGTAAGACTTTTCTTCTGATGGCAAAAGGCTTAAATAAAAATATCTTCCAGTACAGAGCCTGAACGAGACTAAGATACCAGAGATGGCAGGGTAGTGATTCTTATATGTGACAGGCATACTCAGTAGCTAGGTCTTGTTTCACATATATGTCTAAAATACATATTTAGGTGTTGAAAGTGTAGTTGGAACAAGGAAAAGTGACAGGACAGACAAACCACAGAACAAGATATTAATCCAAAAGTTTCCTTTAATTGTGACTTTTTTCCTTAATTGTTTTTCTTAATATTTCAGAATGAAAATGTTTTCCTCCCTATATGTAAAAACATGATCTGAGAGAAATAAGTTGTGTCTATTTCCTTTCATACTTTACAGCTTTTATTTTGTTCATTTCCTGTTACAGTCTCACACTTCTACATAGAGTGAGGTTATCTATAATCTGAATAATGACTCATGTAGGTTTGCTACCATAGAATGTACAGTGTTATGTCAGTGCAACTTTTTTTACCAAGAACTCCTCTGGCAAGTAAGTCAACTTCCCAGAGCAGCCTTCATCTCTTTTCTCTCTTCTCAACCCACTAGCTCTTCTTACTCACCTCCAGATCCCTTCCCCTTCCATTGGATCCTGGTATCACTCTTCCTTTCAATCATCTCTGAACAGTCTTTCCCTTCTACCCTTATGTTTTTTTATCACTCTCTTCCCAGCCAACTCAGAATATATTTTCCTCTTCTTGGAATTTCTATGCTATGCTATTCTATTTCTATGCTATCCTATGTAATCTCTTTCTTTGCTTGCAATCAATCATTCTTTCAGTGATGCTCATCTTCGGTGCTGCTCCTTGGCTGCAGGATACTTCTTGTCATATGATACCCATGGCTGTAGCTCACCATAAAATGATCATCCAATTTGCTAAGTGTAGTCATCTGTGGATAGGGTCTGGAACATGATCTTTTGATTTGATTTTATGTGAAGAAGTGTCTTCTTTCTTTCCTCCATTGTTAAATGCTTTCCAAGAAGTATTGGTGCCCTGTTTCTGGCTCTCCCAGCACACAGCAGCGTAGAAGAGATGGAATTGTACAACAGTACCTCATGTGATGCCTTGGGCTTTTGGGTTTTCTATTCTGCATTGGTGTGTGGTTTTTGTTCAGAGTGCTGAGATCCTTTCACAGGGTGAAGAAGACATAACCATCCTACTCTGATCCTACTCTGACTGGGACTCAAGGACAC